>MKEJ01006692.1:0-14729 GCA_001753735.1 Embelia ribes | reverse complement strand
TTATGTGTATAATTACATATCTATCACATTATGTTAAACTTTGATCACTTAAGATCTACGAACTACCAAAAAAAAATCTTTATTTGATGTTTGCTTCTTATAAACCCGGGAAAAAATATACCTACATAATTGACTGTCATACCCAGGTTCCAAGAACCGGGATACAGGACTAAATGATTTACAAAAGAAAATAATGAAATTTGCAAATGGGATGCCGGAAAGTGGTGTTCGGATCTTGGATACCTTTCTGCCCAAAATGGGCCAACTATTAGGGGCCAGGCATTCGGGTGCCAGAAATGCGCCTCTAGGTGCCGAGCATGGTGTCTTTTGGCTTTAGAGTAACCTCAATTTTCTTCTCTGGAAGCTCAAATTTCCCCTATTTTCTGTTTCAACTAAAAATTCCCAAAATTTAAAATTTTCACAACACTTGTCCATCATAACACCGTTTAAACACATACACATAACTAAAACAAGCTTTGCATTAAATTCGGGAATTTCAAAAGAAATAAAATATAGCATGCATGAAAATTTGAAAATATTTGGACAATAACATGAAAGTAAATAAGGTAAAATCCCTTCTAACTCTACAGAGCAGCGTCAACATGATGCCTTAACAAGAACTTAATAGCTAACTAGCGTCGTCTTGGATAACTTCTCATTTCACAAATAATAATATAGACTAAATCCAGTCTAAGAAGTAATCAATGCGATACATGTGTACGAAAAACCCAACTACACAACACATTAAAACCTATAAAAGAAAATGCATCATAATTATGTACTCAACAACACATTTCGATCCCTTGTTGGGAAACATAGTACAATTGGAATGAACAACTTTGTTGGCTTTATGCATGAAGACATTAGGTTGAGTGGCCATACCAATCCTTAACCTCACATGAGCCTCAACAAAACCACATGTTTCCCAACACGAGCTCACAGAACACGAGCTCTACATATTGGAATACACTTACATGTATGTCACAAAAACAAACACATAGTTCCCCATGCTGATATTTCAGCATTTTGCATAGGAAAACCCACATATTCCACGTATACTTTCTAAATGGAAAACATAATTGGCAACATAATAGTTCAAGAATTTAGCATCATAAACCTAGACTCACACACAATCACATGCACAATTTCTTACTAGGCCTACTATGCATAATCGTACCTTATGCCAGTCGTAGAAAAACGTTGAAATGCAAAATATTACAAGGTGGCTTGGCAACCCAATTGAGGATAAACCTAAATCTAAATAGTAAGCACGAACACCTATAAGAAAATTGAAGATAACTATGAGGACAAATTTAGAACCCATGTTGTGCGTCTGCGGGCATGTGTGGACTGACGTCGGTAAGTGGGAGGGCATGTGTGGACTCACGTCAATAAACGGGCATAATATGTCCAATCTATCGAAATAACGAAATAATATGTATAGAATATCTGCAATAAGAATGTGCAACATACTACTAAAACCCAATCGTTCAAACACATATATAACCAATAAGTGTAAATATATAAACTGCCAAAAGTAAACCACACAACTAACTGGGATATTAGGTCCTCCCGAGTGGGATACTAGGTCTTCCTGCACCTTACGTGTAAAGTAACCGTGGAGTGTCTTTGTTGCTAGCACGGTCAAACAAAGCCGACATTTATCTTAGGGCCCCAAGGTCCATCAACAACAAAAATCCAAATCAACCTTGGTCCTAGGGTCCCAAAGTTCTAAATAAACCACCAATCCGAAACAACATTAGTCATAGGGCACCAAGGTTCTAAACAATGCAAACATAACAACCTTGGTCCTAGGATCCTAAGATTTGCTAAATAATAACCACTGTCTATTCTTATCACCCCACTAGGTTCGTTTGGACTCTTAGATATGCCCCCTAGGTAGTTCTTATCCAGTTTCATCATTTTGAAAAAGTTTATGGTTTCTGCTGCTCCATACCATTCGAACACCTAGTCCCAACCATTCAAATAGAGGAGCCATTCGAACGGCAACTCACTGCCTTTCAAATGGTGGTTCCATTTGAATGGAAACCACCCACCGTTCGAACGGTAGTCTCGAGTTCAGAACAGAACCGATAGGCGATAACAGCCGTCGAAAATCACCATTTTTATTTCACAATTTCTACATCCCCAATTCCAGATTTATACAGTTATTTCAAGCAATTAGAACTTGGATTTTGCAATGTACCTTATACGAGGCTTAATGATTTCCCCAGAAAGCTCGGGAATGATAAGTTCTTCTATCAAACTTCACCCAAACGTGAACCTATAACCAAAATCAACAGAGATATAGGTTTGTAACATTGATCTATACATCAATTCATCAATCAACCAACTTTTGGATGAATTTGAGAGATTTTGGGTATGAACGACTTGAAGAGTTTGTGAGAAATACTTATGTCAAAATGACGAGAACGAGATGAAAAGTCTGAATCCGCTACTGATTTTTTTCTTGGTCTTCTTCCCCTCTCAGATCGAGCGGGTTTTGCCAAGAGGTGACTTCTCCCTTCTCTCTCTTTAAACGTAAGGAGTTTAGAACGTAAGTTGTAATAGAGAGAAAAAAGGGAAATGAATTAAGTTTCTGTTCCATTTTCAGTTAATAGCAACATAGTCCCCCAATTTCATTATTTATTAGAAATAGGGCCTTACTTCGAGCCTCAAAGATGTTAATTAAAAAAATATTAGATCGAGTCTTGCTCTTATATCACTTATTAGCCCAAATAGCAAACCAAAAGAGCATGAATTGTTTTTTAAATAAAAAAACTTAGTTAAAAAATAACTGTCCACAAATTTT
This sequence comes from Embelia ribes, assembly GCA_001753735.1. Classification (NCBI taxonomy): domain Eukaryota; kingdom Viridiplantae; phylum Streptophyta; class Magnoliopsida; order Ericales; family Primulaceae; genus Embelia; species Embelia ribes. The sequence goes on along the minus strand of MKEJ01006692.1, from coordinate 11,917 downwards.
TCTTTCAAAAAGTTGTACAATAAAATAGAGCAATAATTAAAATGCAAAATATAAAGAGTTAAGGAAGAAGAACACAATACACAAGATTTTTATACTGGTTCGGCCAAAAATCGATGTGATTACATATGTTTAGTCTCCAAAGCTCTCTCTGGATTCCTTGTAACTTTATAAACCAAAGTTACAAGATGGCTAATTTTCAGGGGTGCTAACTGGACCTTTTACGAAATAGCTTGTGGGTGCTATCTAACCTTTGTAACGAATAGCTTGCGGATGTTATTCAATCGTACCAAGTAGATTTGCCGGCTCAACTCAAATCGTGCACAAGTAGTCTTGCGACTGCTACTCAAATCGATTCTAACTTAGAAGTTTATAAATCACTCATTTGCAAAAATGGTAGAAACCTTACAAGCTTGAGTTTGAATACGAAAAAATCTTACAATCTTTACAAAGTATAATACAAATGAATAACTCAAGGATTGTATAATCACTCAAGGGGGTCCTCAGCCGGTTATATCCCTTAACCCAATTTTCAATACAGTTTTGAGCCCATTCTTCTCTTAGCTGCTTCTAACACATTCCTGAACTGGTTCTATGAATTTTGACTATATTTTGGACTCTTCTTGGCTAATTATTTATCTTCAATTTCGATTAGAGACACTTCTTGGATTTTTGATCATTGAACTTCATATTACTTTAAATATTTCCTTCATAAATTTATTTTAAACATTAGTCTACTACATAGACTTGACTTTGTTTATTATCATTTTCATTGATTTGTTAATATCAAAATCTTTGAAATATATTTTTTCTTTTTCATTGTCTAGACTAATCATGTACTTGCATCACAATAATTTTGTCAACTCTAGATTAGAGCATTCACACTAATTTTTCTCATTAAATTTTTTAATTTGAATTTTAGGAAATCATTTTTCTTACTGAATAAAATGCTCATTTCAAAATTTTTAAATAAACCTTGCATATGATTAATTTATGAATATATAAATATTAAAATTCTAATGATATATTTCTCGAATATGCCGGTATTATATTTTATCTTGGTGGGATAAAATTATTCTTTTAATACAGAAAGTGTGAACAATATTTTTTTCGTTGGAGTAAATCAATATAATAATATTTTAAGAAAAAATCTGGAATAAAATATTGAATCAGACGTATTTCTATTTTCTCTTTCTCATATGAGAACTTGGGTTAAGAAATGCAGGTGTAAATGTTGTAAGCATTCCAGAAATTTTTGTATACAAATGTCTTATATGTGAAGTTCACTTTCCACAAATTGATTTGCGTTTCTGCATTGAAATGGAAATTGCAACGTTAATCAAAATATAAAAAATTGCAGGGTCTTGAAATCTCATTTTATGTTTATCTTAATTTCATCTAAAGACAATTCCAGATATAACTACACGTGACAAAACTACTAAGCCCAACTTGTCATATAATTAGAAATTAAAGAAAAATGGATATTAATATTGCATAATTTCATATTCAGCCAATTACGGGTCACATTTTCTTTAGAGGTTGCGAGGCGATTACAAAGATTTGCATTTACAGGTAAAAACAAAGTGTGGGGTTCAAGGTTTTTTAATCATGTAAAACCAATGTATGTATGAGTTTTAACTCATAAAAGGAAATTTTGGATGGGTTTCACTCAATATTTCTTGAAGCTCTCAAATGGAAATCGAAGTCTAACATGTAGGCTTTGAGATGATATATTTATATTTCGAAAATCATGAACGGTATAAATGTAAATTGGCCTCAAAGTGGGTACTTTGATGGAGGATGAGAATTGTCCGGGGGAATAAAACTTGAACTTTTATAAGAAAATTCATCTTTCTAATAGGTATAATCTAGTGTGATATTTGCATATGTGTGTAGAGATGGATTCACCCCACACGCACGTCTTCCATCGGTTTGGCTCGGCACGCGTGCGTGTTTGTAATGCGACTGCAAATGATGTGTGTGTCGGGTGTGGGTGTGCAAGTTGCATTGCGATCCGGGGACCAATCCTATTGAATTGGCTGGTTGGCGATTGGCGGTGGCCCATGGTCACCTTGGCTCATAATTGGAGGAAAAATATTTTGATTTTCAATTTTGGCGTTAAAATCAAAAGTTAGTTTGCACCAAAATTGATTTTCCCATCAAATTCTAACTGATGTGTCTTTCTATTAATTGTAGTATAACTCAAATTGTAGCTTGTATAGTTGCACCCTTTAAATGGTAATTAAGACATTTCGGAATAGTCACTTAGCATGTATAAATAAAAAGCACCGTTGGCAATTTTTCTTCATTCCAAATTACTCTGAATTAGAGCATACAAGCACTTTAAATCTGCACACACTTGCACTTTGCGTATTAGACAATCAGTAGAGAGTATCGTCATGCGAAATATTTGATGACGGTTTCCTTTTAAACGTAGAGAGTGAATGTTCTATCTTGAGAATTCATTGCCAATCGGTAACGGGCAAATCGGATTTAAGGAAATAAAATTAGATTTTGGTCTCGTCCATAATTCAATCCGAACACATTTAAACAAAGATTCCGTGTATCAATAAAGTACATGTTTAATTCAGTGTTACTATTATTATTCAAATTTCGTATAGTAATTTATTGAATAAAATATACAATGGGAACAGCCGCATATCTATCGGGGTATACCCATTATTTGGTTGGTTCTTTATACGTCCAGTTAATCACTTTAGTTATTTAGACTCTTTAGTGCATCACCAGGCACCAACCATAAAAAATATATTTGGCAATCCACAGCGTTAGTGGGTAACATCCACTTTATGCGATAAAATACTCATCGCAAAAAAATATATATTATCGAACAATGTAATTACATGACACAATAAGTTAAGCAATAGGCCTGTTATAGTATTTCAAATTTCGAGTAACGTTCAGCTTTTGTGGCGTAAAAGATATGAAAATAGATTTTATTCTTCCCTAACTAATGGTGTGTTTCATAACCTTCTGATTTTGATATCGAAACGAATTTATATGTTCATCATGTAAATATAATTGGTTAGATTATGTTTTCCAAAACATATATATGTGTGTGCTCGTACATAATAATCAAAAGGACTAGTACGAGTTTTAGTTTTATCACAGTCTAATCAAAGCCCCGAATGAGAATGATCCTCAGCATTTGATTCAAGCATTACTACGAAAAGTGTTTTCGAAAACCTGACAAGGTGACCTCTTGAATTTGTATATCTCATATACCAATATAACATTTCTAAAACTTTAATTCTTACTAGCATACACTTGATTTGCCTTCATTGTATACGAGTGAAATTGCCATAATTAGTTCCTAGCTCGCACGAGATAGACCATCGTAAACTTAGTTTCATGTTTACTAGAAATATTTTCCCTCAATTTTATCGTATTCTCGGTTGATGCAAGATAATCACTCACTTTCTCCGGTATTATTTTTTCTTACATCCCTTTGTAATTTGTGGCTGTAAGCTCTTATGATACATCTGTCCCAAGGGCCATTGTGTACTTCATACATATTTTCCAATGAATCGTAAGTGGCATAGTATAAAAATAATATTAAGTTACTCTTTCTATTATAGGGTCGAATAAGAATTTTCATCGCGAAGAATCGAATCAAGACGTCTTAAGTGCTAAGCTCTGAAACCATTTTAACTTTCCGTTTTTACTAAAAGCTCGAGTTGGCAGTAGGTTTTACTTTTTATTGTTTTATATTGTTCTCGAAATGGTATCAACATTTTTTCACTGATTGGAAATAGACTATGGTGCAATTAGAAAAACTCGGATTTTTAGCCAAAAAATTTATACGCATTTCCAATGAAGTACTACTAATGAAGCTGTGGAACAAGAGCTATTTTTTTTTTTTTTAATTCCCAATCAATACCTTAATGCTAAATTGATAGTTACCCTAATGGAGTTAATTTTGTATTTTCCATTATTGTTTTTGCTGGTTTTGTATGTCTAAATTGATGGTTGCCTTGATACTAAATAATTGATCGTTAAAATTAGGAACTAAACTAAGAATTTTAAGTTGTAATAATAATTTATAAAATATGTATACTTGTTAAGAAATATGATAATTCACCAAAATTTTGAATTCTTATTATTTCTTATATTTTCTTTCTAATATCCTGTCATATTTTGGTTAGAGTTACCAGTTTTTCGTTTAATTGTTTCAATTTTTGCGCAATCAATTCCTTATTTATTTCTTAGATCTGTTTTCCTATATGTGTTCACCAACTTTGAGGGAGGTTAGTAAAGAGAACAAAACTCACCTCAGATAGATATTTTTTATAATTCTAAGGAGGCTAAAATAAAAAATTGAACTTTAATCATATACAAAAATTAGGCTCGGATGATGCATAAATTCGTCATAATGACTTTTTGAATTTCTATAAGTATTCTTAATTAAGGGTGAGACTCAATTGAATTGGAATTTCCCACTTAGCAGTAAATTTTTCTATTGATTTTTTTTTTTTGCCAAGTAGAACTGGAATTAATTGTTTACTCGTTCATTTTATATCAACGCTTGTATCTTTTTATGGTAAAAAATATCTGATCACAAAAAAAAAATCAAGGCAACAAAATCTCATAAAATAGGCAAAACTTTTATCTAACTATCTAATTAGATGAATTTTGTACTTATTTGATTTTAGAGAATCTTACTATTTCTTTTTCATGCGTAATTTCTTGATTATGTGTTGTTCATAACTAAGCAAATGCTGAAAAAAAGTTGAGCTTAAATCACTGTCAAAGCTAAATTTCTCATCTGCTTGGTTCACCAAAAAGTGAAAATTTTCGAAACTATTTTACCCTTGTCTAATTTTACTTGAGCTTCCATTGATTATTTCGTTACTCATTTAGCCAAATTTTCTTGAAAATTAACAGAAATCATGTTCGTTTTTTTTTTAACAAAAGAAATACATGCCTTTATTTCTTTAAGAATACAGTTGTACGAGATACAATGTCGGTTTTTTTCTAGCGATTCTATCTCTGGACTTATCGTTATATAAAACATCATCCAAAAAGTCTAGCGCAAAATTATATACATCATTAGGAACTAAATTTATGCATTTGGCCAAAATATCAACAATGCTATTTGTTTTTTATTCACATGATTTAGCATCACAAATTTGAAGTATTGAGCAAGATTTTTGATATGATCAAGTATCACCTGCAAATATCGAAGGATCCACATCTTGCAAAAAAAAATAAAAATAAATTAAAAGTATAATAAAATCAATATCAATTAAAACAAAATACATGTATGTACTAGACCTATATTGGATAGTTAATGTTTTGAATTGTTGTTCCACTGTCCAAATTGATTAACGCAAATGTGTGTTTGCTAAGCCCGTGGATTTTATTCTACAGAGCAACTAAAATTTCTCTTTCATCACGACTAATACCCAAGGAAATTAGACAATACTATTAAGTTTATGGATTTCTACTCTCATATGTTTAGTTATGATATGTGAGATGGGAATAGATGGTTATGTAGCATCTTTTACTGTTGCAATTTGGCACTCTCATAATATTTAGAGATCAAAATTTAGAAAGGAAGGATAGAAATGGGACCAATAGAGTTTCTTTGAGGGAACCCTTCCTCCAAAATGTACGAATAGAATACAACGATGATATTACAAACATAACCATTTTTCAATTATCCTCCACTTTATATACTTCCTAACCGATTACAATTTTCTAACTGTGTCAACTGATCACAACTAATTGGTCACTAACTTTTCTCGCTCAAATATAGGTACAACTATGGGCTCAAACTTGGGGCTTCACTGTTGAACTTGTGTTCCTATGTTGGCTTAACTGGACCTGACCCAATTGGGTCTGACTCGATAATGATTGGACTAAGCAGTTGGGTCAGGTCCAATTGTCAGGCTCGTTGTCTGAGCAATGTCGGCATAAGAGGAACAAAATATACACCCATTTCATATATAATTATCTGTAACAAGTGGATAAAATAAGTTGTTTGGCGGACAAAGAGGATTTAAGGAAATAGAGATGATTTTCCAGACTCGTACAGAATTACATCTAAATTGATTTGCGTTTTGTTCGAATAAACTGTAAGCTCATTTTGTTGCATTGATTTAATTTTCTTGTTTTGCAAATTTAATTTTCTGGAAACATTTGTACAGGGCAGAATCTAATTTCATACAACATAATGATATATACCCTCTTCATGAAAATCTTTGAGTTCAACGATTCGAGAGCTTAGAAACTATACTCCTCGTCTTGTCGTTTAAGCTTAATTTGTGGGATAGATTAGTTGGGATTTATGTCTTCTGTCTCTTGTTTCGTTTAGGCTACGTTTGGTGCAAAAATTCTTAATGGAAAAATATAACCAAAAATAAAATCTCTTCTAAATAATTATGGATTTAAGTACAACATTTTCTTTTCTATCACATTTTCCTTTAAGAAATCTTTGTACCAAACGTGTCATAAATATGTTGTCCGGAGAAAATATATGTTTATTTGTAGGCAAAGACCGTACCTTAAGCATAGTTTTGTGTTGAGGTCGTGGATTTGCCTATCGATAGGCATTTTCTTTTTCCGACACCATAAGAAACTAGAAAAAGGGTCAGTTTATCCTCTCGTAAACTTTAATTACACGGCATTGGAACGTTAGTTGGCGAGTGATGTGCTTGCGTTCAACTACTCATTGGAGGTGAAAGTCAAAGCACCTATCATTGTGGTTTATTGTTCCAAGAATTTCATTGTTACATTATTCTAGATCAATTCTTATACCAAATTTTGATTTGAATGCAATGTACTTTACAAAATTCCTATCCCATACTACTACGCAAAGCTATTTGGTATTTTGTTAATTTAGAAAGACTTGTTTTAATAGAAATTTGTGTTGAAATGATGTGACAATAATATTTTAGTAAACGAGTCATATTTAATAGGCATTTTGAATAGTTGTTGGAAGGTTTCACTCTCTTGTAATCTTGACTAACAATAGATTTTGCCCTTGCTTGTTTGTTTTCTAAAATGAACTAAAAAACTATTTTCCTTCTATGAGGTATCCGTTTTCTCCAACTTTCTTTCGTTAATTGGCCGATAAATGAATCAAACCTTCTCACTTTTGCACAAACAGGCAAAATAGTTAAAATTAATATTTATTGGTGGAACTAACTCATGAAAATCTGCTTGAAAAAGGGATAGTACCAATAATCATTTAATATTTAACAAATTCTGTCATTACTACTCTTTTTTTTCTTTCATTTCCCCTTTTTTTAGGAATTTTTTTCCGGTTACCATAAAAGTTTAGGATGAGTAGAAGCTTTTGAATCCAAGGAAGCTTTATCTAAATTTTAGTTTGTTTTTGGTTTTTAAAATTTTGGTTATTTATATATTGCAAGTCATAAAATCAACCATTAATTTGTCATCCTTGCTGACTTGTGTAAGTGCGCTAATGTTTCAATGGGTGTTGAGAATGGACTTTAATGCCAAGACAAGCGACACATGGACAGATATACAAATTGTCTCCTAATTCTCCATTACCCCTTCTCGTACCACGTTCTAGTTTTCATGTACCGGAATATATGATATATTCGCAAGCTAGTTCTCTATCGTTAACAAAAGAAAATCAGCAAATTGAAAGACGTGGGCAAAATAAAAATGAAATTCAATGGGAATGCTTGCTATTTATAGGCAGATCTACAGTACAACACCAGCTAAATTCCAAGAAGAAAAGAAGTCTAAATCAAATAAATGATTTTAGGAATAGGGATATTGCTTTCGTATTATATTAAGATAAGCTAAACTCACCCCGGCATACTGCATACAGGCAGGGCTCGCGTATCGCATCCCTTTATCCGTACCCTGCACCATTGCAAACCGTGATGCAGGCAACATAGGGTCAGAGAAAAATGATAAGCATAAGTTTCTGGTGCCAGTCCAATGACCGGACTTGCATGCACCACTGTAACCTTTATGTCGAACTATGAGATTTTGCCTTTGACAAATGTTTTGCAAATGAAATGGGGGTTTTTGAGGGATCAACCGAAAGAAGTCCATTGTTGGATAATGTTCCGAGACGATATTTAGTTTACTATCGGGAGAGGAACCGAAGTTCTTCCATGAGAGGGGCTAAGTGTGTGATTCCTTTTCGGAAACATGAAAGGGCTGAGTCAGTTGTTTTAAGGTTTTCTAATGCTACAGATATTAACTTTCACCCTACAATAAAATTTTCTATTTTCTGTATGTTTCTACCAATATCAAAATCTGACGATCCAAAAACAATGTGAAGATGAGTGTAGAGTATAGCATCCCTCAAGCAGGTATGTGCAATCTCCATCGAAATGGCTTTTTCCCATATCCAAATTTTTTTTTCCGATTCAAAACGGACATGGTACAACTATAATTTCATTCCAAAGAAAGTAAGCGCAAAAGACCGATCTAGTGAAACCAAAACAACTAGCCCCGTCTCTGTTTATTAAGTTAGCAGGGAAAATACAAGCAAGTCATAATCCATGTACTAAAATCTGGTATTTTTGAGTTATTAGTCAAAGCTTTTCATACTACTTCACCTCAACAGCAGCCTCGCTACCACCTTTTATCATGGGAATTTTATTATCCGCAGAAACATTTTCAGCTTCACCCACAAGATCAGATGAAGATTCATCGTCCACTTCCCCATTTGATGACGCATTAGAATTCAAGTCCAACCCTTTCAGGCTTAACCAAGTGGCGGTCATTGCAGCAGAAGGCTGAGGTGCAGCGATGTCATCATTCTTCTTCGCCCAAAAATATGGCATTTTCTTGTCATCCTCTCGCATTCTCTCCGCATATTTGTTTATATCGAAACCTGCATTGTTGTCTTTTCCACCGAATGTGGACTCGAGCTTGTCCATGTCAAATGCATCTTCTATTATTTTCATCGTATTGGGATCGGATGAGTATACAAACTTGACTTTGTCCGCCGTCTTGGGCTCTAGAAAGGGCTTTACCAACTGCAATGGAACAATGGTCTTATATCAAATACAGCTAACTAAATGGTGATACAAACAAGAATATTGACTAACCGTACATTACAAATAAAATTATCATCTTATGAGCTCAGATCACGGATCATTTAATCGTTACAAGTTTTCAATTAGGAGTGGTGAGACTCTGATAGTAAATCTATTTTAGCTAGTTATATGAAACTAGTTATCAAAATAGTGTGTGTGTATATATATGTATATATATATATATGGATAGCCCAATGCGTAAAACTCTCGCATTGCAGGGTTTGGGAGAATCTTATGCACGCAAACTTACCCCTGTTTATAGAGACTGTTTTCAAGGGAAGAATCCGTAACTCATAAGTCGCAATGGTGGCGTGTATGGCTCTAACGTATAGAAATTCAAGTTAAGACTTTAAATACCACTAATATCAATTTCATGAGAGGCTCAACATGGAGGAACTAGAATAATCAGATGCCATGTAAACCACAAGCCATCTTCTAATAACATTATTTCAAGGAAAAATGCAGCTTGTATGGGGAAAAGATGTGACGGTGGCATTTGATAATGAACAGAGCGAAGAATTGCACACAAAACTGATACATTACAAAATTCTACATGAATAAATTGCTTGTATAGCGGGCAGCACCACCCATTTTGTTATAACTACAAGAAGACTTGTGAAGATAATGCATTTGTCATTGATATGCATACCAAATTGTATAAAAGGCCTTGACTAGCTCGATACGCATACAACCTTACTATTTATTAGGCCCATATAATCCAACATAACAAAGTTCAATCAGAAATATAAAAGATAATACTACTAGAGAAAGTCTTGAAATGCGCATACCATGTAAAATGGTTCAAAGAACTTGGGTGGGTTATACAGTATAGCCACGCCAAGCCGCTCAGGATAATATTCTTGCAAAACATGGGCAGTTTCTCTGGTGGCTTTGACAGAGATGTTCGATAGGTTAAAGCCTTCAAAATCAACCAACCACACCATTTCTTCTATGTTCTCGGGCAGATTCATAATAGCATTCTCCATACAATACACCAAGTATTTTATTTGTGCTTTGGTTGACTTTGAGTTCTGCAATCAAATCACATGAATCAAGAAAGTACAAACGGAAGGGTCATGAACGTTAATGGTTCTCTTATGCAGTACAATTTCAAAAGGTCAAATACGTGTTGCCACCTTCGGCAATCAATTCAGCTCACTTTGCACACCACCCTGAACTCTATTTAGTATTTACCCACATCATGACATAAATTTATTTTGCTCCATTTTGCTTATGTTACTAGCCCTTTAAATGAGGGTGCACAAACAAAATGTATGTTTTTGCACAAAGCAAACTGAAATTAGAGTAAAACAAGCAAAAACGAAAAGGTTAATGGGTTTGAATTGGTGGTGATGAGGCAAAGTGAGGTCTCGTTGAAAGCGAGCAAATGCAACTTAGCAAATCTTGAACTTTAGGAATAACATTGACAAGTATCATATAAATGTAAACGTTTGTCTATATAAATTCAATCAGACCGTTATAGTCACACCGTTATAGTCATCCTGTTTACAAATTTAGGACATACTAACTCTGATAATTTAGTCCACCAGCCTTTCAAACAAAGATAGATGGATCATTGTTCTTTTCACTTAAGAGTAACAGTAAAATCGAAAAGTTGTGCAAGTAAAATTTTGGTTTATCTTTTTGTTTGGATATAATCATTTCGTCTCCCCAGAGATATACAGAGGGTGAGGAGGAGATAAAACAAGTAGCAGGAAAAACCTGGCGACTCGGTCTCATCACAAGAACTGTTCTCCCATGCTTGTCCGTATATGGTGACCTGTAAACTTTTCCGGTTTCTGCTTCGCGAGCAACTTCATCCTGTATTAAGAGGGAACATTCAGAAACTGCATGGTCAGAAAACTGAAAGATATTGGGAAAATTAAAAGAAATTGTCTTCAATACTATGATGCCAAAGCTCGATACATACACACACACACACATAATCAATGTTTTGCAGGCTTACGAGAATGTCCAGTATATCCAACCTTAAACATCTTGAGATATTAGACGTATAAGAAACATTGCCATCATTAGAGTGCAAAATATTAATAACATCAAACAAAGATACTGGTTTTGTTCTTTTTTTAATTTTTCTCCTCCCTGCTTTTCATCTCTTTCTAGTATAAGCTTACCCATCTAATCTCTTCTGGCTTGTATTCCAATCTCCATTTGATAGACTCCTTCATCATTTTCGTGGCTTTCTTCACATTCCAGCCCCGTGCCCTTAGATATCTACATATAGATGGATCCGAACAGTACCTGAACAACTTATCTGGCACCGGTCCAAGCAACTTTCTCACCTCATCAATCTGCAATTGCTATTAATTAGTCATTCACCAATAAATATTTCAGAACTAATAATGATGGTTAGCATACAATTTTTCGTTTTACCATTTTGCGTTGCTTGTCAGATATTAAAGAATTTTCACAGCCATTCGAAATGGGCAAGTCCAAACTCATTGCTTCCAAGGGAAATTCCGAACGTTGATAAATGATACTTCGAATCAACGACTACTATCTGAAAGCAAGATTGATTAACGAGAATAATGCATGTAAGACTAAGTATCATAATTAATTTCATAACACATAAATACTTTCCCCTCATACTAATACGGGGTAAGATCTGATCATGTGAAATTGTTATATATTCTTCCAAAGGAGGGTGACAACTAACTCATTATAAAGATTAACGCAAAAAGAGACAAAAAAAATATATATATATGGACGGCCCACTGTACAAAGCTCCTGCAATTTGTTTGATGTATACAACCTTATCACTGTTTCCAGAGAGGATGTTTACCAATTATTATAGCCAACACGCACAAGTCGCAATGGAGGCGTGCATAATACTAACTTATAGAAATTCAAGT
>MKEJ01006690.1:0-12752 GCA_001753735.1 Embelia ribes | reverse complement strand
GCTGAAATTAGGGGCCTTATATGAATATCATGCCATTTATATGTATTATTTTCTAATAATAGCATATAATATAATCGTAGGTAATTGTCGTGGCATTGATATACATTGTTTCCCAATTATATCATATATATTATTATGGTAAATTATCATGGTATTCGTGGCATTTCGTAGAATTAATAATGTATCATTAACATTATTATTGTGGCATGATTCTATGATTACACTCATTAATTATGATTCGTAGCCGTTAAATCGTACTCGGAGACATTCGAGATAATCATGGACCTTTCGCGATCATATATATAGAACAACATAGTTGTTCTTTTCGTGGTTTTTTTGTAGTTTTCAGAGAATATAAAGGTATGCTTAGCGTAGAATAAAAGTATAACCATTCGTGGAATTCGTAAGGCATGAATGTCATGAATTCATTGTTTTATGGCATTATATCGTGGCATTGACATAAATAGGAATTTGAGCCATTTTCTATTTCTTTTCGGGACACATAGTATCGACTTTATAAAGTTCATAGAAAGCAATTGAGGTCATACAACCTCATAGTGAAAGGCAGAAAACTAGATCTGGGATACATCCAATGCTCACATTACACTCTGTGGCAGATCAATGAATGCTAGGTTGCGTCACACTCTGTGGCAGACCTTAGCAATTTTCGAGAAATCGTAGAGATAATAGTTCCATTTTTTGTCATTGCCGTAGTTGTATTGTGGTCGTAGCATTCATTGGTCACATGCACTCCTTATTATACATGAGTATACATGTTATATTCATAGCACTTGTAGCTTATTCATGTTCACATTACATGATTATCATGGATTAGTATGATCATTTACTTATTTCCATAGTATGCTCATAATTTATTTTCGTTGTAGCATGTACATGTTTTTCTAGACTCCATAGTCTCATATATCATTGTTGATTAGTTATCTGACCCATTTCCTCTTCTCTTTTCCCTATATCAATATTATATTGCTATAGATTCGAAGGCTAGGGATGAGAATGCTTAGGCATGGATTCGAAGATGACTTAGTGTTTATTTTGTAATCGTAGTGGCTAGTATGTCCAAGTATTTTTGTTATCGGGGGATGTAGCAAAGTCTAGTATGTATAGTTATTTTTGTCAAGCCTTTAGCTTGAGATTTCCTTTATGTAGTGTTAGTACTGGCCTTCCTACTTCTTATATTATGTATTATTGGCGCTGGCCTTCCTACTTTTCATTTTCCACTGCACATGTATATGTAGACAGGGGTTGGACTGCAGTTGCTACCATAGGTATTGTAGTTATTTTTTTGGACTGTATGTACATATATTAGACTTTGATGTATATAGGGATTGTGGAAATATGAATGAACTATTGTACCTATTTTCATATTCAGTTCATTGATTTATGATTCTGAGTTTGATTTATTTTCTTATCACAATCAACATCACGTCCCTAGGTTTTTATGGGGAAATTTGGGGCTTGACATTAGTATATGTGTTGTATGTCTATGACATAACATGGCATTGATGTGCAGTTGCGTGGCATTGCGTAGTATGCAGTGTTTCCTTGTAGCATAGTATTACCGTAGCATGTTATGTGTGTTCATATATATACATTTATATATAGAGTTGTATGAAGCAATTGTATATCCATGTGTATATTCATTACAAATTACTAGAATAAAATTAGTGTAGTATTTTTATTAGTATTTGTTTCCTTTTTTTCTTTAAAGTTGACCAAGCTCAATTAAGTCAAGCTTCAACTTTACCATTTTATCCCCTTTATTGTCGTGCCTTTGTAGCCTGCCTTAGCCACTTTTCTTCTTCTTGTTTTCATACATAAAGTGTTTGGATATGTGTGAGAAAGTGGAGAGAAATGAAAGAAAGAAAGAAAAAAGTGGGTTTTTTGGGTTCGGCCCTTGATTTCATCTAGTACCTATCATTTAAATTAAACTTGATACTTGGATTCCTTATTATGAAGTCTCTATTTAGAGGTAAGTCTCGTCTTCTCGTTTTCTTATTTGAAATTTCTCATTTTGCGTGCCTTCGGGTTCGTGAAAATAAATTAGTTTTTCTTCTTCCCCATGATGTATAGATCATTGTTATCTCTAGGGGCGTGTTGTTCTGAGGTGCATGGCTAGATCAACCTAGGGTGTCAAGAAGAAGCGAGATTGGGCCTTTTTGGCGGAGCTTTGCTAGGAGCTTGTTTTGTAGCATTTGAGGTACGGTAGTCGAATAAATCTAATATAAACTAAATGATTTCGATTATATGCAGACGTGTACTAACATCTTGTATGTGTAATTCTATATGTTGTTGTTGTACTCGTTTGATGTTAAATAACATGTTTAGTTATTATATTATCCATGTTATTAAGTTATTATTAACATATTTAACATAGTTGATATTCATATTAATTCGTAGTTTCATATCATGATATCTCGTAGCATGTCATTCATGATATTGAAAAATGGTGTTTTACAAGGAAAATGTGTTGATTCGAAGATCATAGTTGAATTTGAAAAGTATACATATTCACATTTATGTGTTTTTTAATTTGAGTCTTTTCATTTCTTTTTAGGATGCACACTATCGATTCTATAAAATTCTTAGAAGGCAATGAGGTTATACAGCCTTATCGTGAAAGTTGAAAAACCAAATATGGGATTATTCTATTGGTCGTGTCATACTTGTGTGGCAGTTCAATAAAGGTTAGGTCGCATTATACTCAGTGGTGGATCATAGCATTTTCGAGAAATTGTAGCGATATTAGTCCCTCCTTTATTTTCATAGTTTCATAGTTGTAGTTTCGTAATCAGGGTCGTAGCATGGCATGCACAACATACATATGCATTATTACATTCATGGACATGCCATTGTTGATTATATATATGTTGTTGCATACACGACATTATATATTATAGTCTCTTTTTTATCGTAGAGTTAGTTGACTAACCGTATACATTTTCATTTCCTTTTTCCTACTATAAATTGTTTTGTAGGCGCGGAGTCTGGCGCGGAGTTTCAGTAGGAGCTGGCCCTAGACTTGTATATAGTTTTGTCTTGTTGTTAGCGTTATGGTATCATATTTTAGCGTATTCTGATATTATTGTAGTAGTTATTATAGTAGCTATTGTAGTTGGCGAAGCTATAGGTATATTCTTGCTCTTGTATACAAGGTGAAGAACATATGTATATCTTCTATCTTATATATGTATTTTGATAGGCATTCATCTTGAAATATTTTATTGTAAAATGGACAGTTTACTTATAGTTGCATTGTATATATGTATATTTTTTTTGGAGTTGGCGTTGACCATCATCTTTTCTTTTTAGCATAGTTTTAATTTCTATTTTAATGAGTTAAATGCTTTATATTATGAGTAGCATCATTTTGCAAAGGCCAATAGACGCGTTGGCAAGATATGCGTAGATGTTTGTCTTTGTTTCATTTTTGTTCCATTATATATTCCATTTTATCTTTCTTCTTCTTTTAGTTTATGTACCTAAGGTCTCCGAATTTTGGGGCGTGACAGGTTGGTATCGGGGCTAACCAGGTTATATAAATCTTTATAGTTACAGGTAGGTGTTGTAGCAAGGGGTAGAAAGTATATCATGCATCGTAGGAATATATTATTTCTTGTTTAATATAGCATACATTATCATTGACCATGTGTGATAGTTGCGTAGATGTTGAATACTATCATGCATTTTTCTTCCTTGCCTGATGCTTTTCTTCATTTGTTGTTATTGTTGTGTGAAGATTAGCAATGGCAAGAGGAGGCAAAACTCGAGGCAGAGGTCAGGGAGTGACTACTCGTAGTAGGGGTGGTCGAATGGGGGCTCGTTTGGCGGAGGAGTTTGTAGAGGAAGTTCAGTCGAAGCGTACTCATGTAAAGGATACTGAGTTACAGTAAGCAGAGATTTGGGAAGCGGAGTACATTCCCAGATTGCAGGATATGACTATTATCAATGAGAGCTTGGTGAATTCAGAAGAAGAGGTTTCTTTGCCTCAACCTCAGGTTATTTACAGGCACGTTTGAGGTAGAACGTTGGGGATGCGGGAGAATCATCGAGTATGTTATAGGCATTAAAAGAAGGCTTGAACCGTGTTGCCCAAGGTTCAAGGGAAGGTGGAGAGACGGTCGAGTCTGGGCAATCTCGGCCCAAAAGCAGTTCCGTGCTATAGATCTCCTGATCTTTTCGGGTTACTGAGAGGCCATACTTACTGATGATCGGATTATGGATGTGGAAAGGATCTTTAAGACTCTTCAGATGGTTGAGGATGAGTTGTGGATGGTAGTGACACCATTACATCTAGGGGGTAAAGTGGCTCGATGATGGCAGAGCAAGGAAGAAGTAAGTGGATTGGGCGGTATTACTTGGACTGCCTTTTATGAGATATTCTCGAAGGAATTTCTTCCCGAGATGCTTCATAAGAGGAAGAGATAAGAGTTAAAGGATCTTGTCCAAGAAGGTTCTACGGTGTAGGAATATCAAATGTAGTTCATAGATTTATCTCGTTATGCACCTACATATGGATCATCGAAGATGTTGATATATCATTGATTTACGAGTAGTTTGCATCCATCCATTCAACCTATATGATGGAGGGATGTCCTAAGACGTTCAAGGAGTGTCTTGACACAACTATGGAAATGGAACATAGCTTGGTGAGCAAGCAGCAGTCGAAGGCTTCTCGTTCTACTTCTTAGTTTACTCAGCCTTCAGGTCAACCTGCTTAGTCTCAGTCGGTGCAAATTCCAGATGTGGACTTTGGTTTTTGTGGTAGTCATTCTAGCATAGGTGGTGGTGGATGTGGTTCTAATGCGAGCAGATGAAATGGTAAAAAGGGATCATATGGTGATTTTTCTTCTTCTCACCAGCATTTGTAGTTTGGTTTCTCATATTTTGGTTCTTTCAAGTTGGGTTAGGGGTGTTATCAGTATGGCCATCAAGGCCATATGGCTTATGACTATCCTTTTCCAGCAGTTTGTCATAAGTATGGCGCAGAGGATCACTTCCAGGGAGATTGCCCTTTTGCGTCCTGTAGTCGATATGGCCAAAAGAGCTATATGCAGAGTCGTTGTCCTAAGGGTTTTGTTGTTCTTGCTACTCTTGGTGGTGGGTGACAACAACCTTCTTTGTCTGGGGTGGTTCCAAAGCCATTGCAGGCTGGGACTTCTTCATCTTTGTCACAACAGAGTGGTAGTATAGCTCGGGGAGGTTACCAGGGTAGTAGTGGTTGAGGTAGTTTCCAGTAGGGGCAGCCTTTGTAAGCCCATACTTATGCTCGTCCTTCGATGCCTCAGGTTCATGAGATCATGGATCTAACTATAGTTAGAGGTATTGTCCCTTTCGTTTTTGCATGGGTGCATGTTTTATTCGACACTAGTACATCACGTTCAGTCATTTCTTTACGTTTTGCATTGTTGTTGGGTTTATCTATGGAGTAATTGGAATCTCTGATATTTGTTGATACACCAGGGATAATAATTATTATATTGATAGAGTATGTCGGGGTTGTAAGCTTTTCAGAGTAGATCATACCTTCGTATATGATTTCGTAGTATTCAACATATTTGGGTTTGATATCGTTCTGGGGAAAGACAGGTTGAAAACCTTTCATGTTGTGATTGACAGTGAAAAGTGTAGAGTTGAGATAAGGACTCCTGAAGGGATCAGTGTTGTTTTCCAAGGAGAGCGTGATTATATTTCCCCCTATTCTCGTCGAGCTTTGTCAATCTTCAAATTTACCATTTTATCCCCTTTATTGTCGTTCCTTTATGGCATGCCTTAGCCACTTTTATTCTTCTTATTTTCATACATTAAGTGTTTGGATATGTATGAGAAAGTGGAGAGAAAAGAAAGAAAGAAAAAAGTGGGTTTTCAGAGTTCGGTGGCGATTTCATCTAGCATCGGATATCATCTTTCAAATTTCGCAAGGCCTTTCTTTTGAAGTAAGTCTTGTTTTCTCGTTTTCTCGTTTGAAAATTGGATTCATAAAAATAAATTAGTTTTTCTTATTCCTTATATCGAGTACATTATATTCTTGTATAGGCACGTGTTGATCCAATATGTTTAGCTAGATCAACCCGAGGGGTCAAAAAGAGGCAATTTGGGGGTTTTTAGCCTAACTAACATATTTTATGCGTAGCTTATTACCATGTTTAACGTAGCTTATATTCATGTTAATGTGTAGTTCATATCATGACATTGCATAACATTTGCATTCATGATTATGAAAAGTATTGTTTTATAAAGAAAGGCGTTGTTTTGAAATGCGTTGATTTAAAAGACTCATTTTTATTATAAAGCAGGCATGAGCTTCAAGACTTTTTTACTTTTTTTTGGGACAATATGGTATTGAACTTAAAATGCGTGGATTTTAGTATTGAGGTCATACAACCTTACTGTGAAAGTCGGGAAAGCAGATATGAGATTATTCCATTGATCATGTCACCAGCGGTTGGTGATCGATGAAGGCTTGGTCGCTTCACCAATGGGTGGCAATCATAGCAATTTAATACAGTAGCAATATTTATCCCAATCTTATAGCACGGGCGTTGGTGCTGGCGCTGGCGTGGTATGTGTTGTAGCGTGGGTGTGCGTTGCATTCATGAGTATTATTACATTCATGTTCATGATAGCATTGTATATATATGTTGTCATATGTATATTCATGTCATCATATAGCGTAGCCTTTTTATCGTAGAGCTAATTGATTAATCGTATACATTCTATTTTTTTTCTTCTTCTATGTATTGTTTTGTAAGTGCGGAGGCAGGCACGGAGTATCAGTTGATACTTACAGTGTTGTTGTACATATTTTTGTAGTAGAATCACAAATTTTTATTATAATGCATCATTTTGTATTTTGGTACACTCTGGTAGCATAGTTGATGTAGCGTGGTTGTTGCAGAATTGGCGAATGTATAAATATATTCTTGCCCTTGTACACGAGGTGAAGAACATATATATCTCTTCTATCTTATTTATTTTGGTAGGTATTTAGCCTGAAATATTGTATTGTAAACTGACACTTTACTTTTTATCAATATTGTATATATTTGTTGGTGCTAGCCATCTTTATTTCAGTTTATTAGTGTTATTATTATAAATCGTATACAGGCTATAGTATAATGTGTTGATGCAAATGTTGTAGTTATTACTTATTATTACCCTACAGTAGCAATTAGATGCGGCGAGAATGACGTAGATGTTGTTTTATTTATTGTGCTATTAGTATCAATATTTTATTTTATCTTTTCTCTTCTTTTGTTCTCACGTCCCCGGATCACGAATTTCAGGGCGTGACACTCTTATGAGAATCAAGATAATTGCATGGTCATTATTAGTACTAACCAACAAACCAGTTGTTGGTGGTACTATGTGCATAACATATGAATATTTGGTTCTATGTGCATAGCATATGAATATT
The DNA here is from genome assembly GCA_001753735.1 of Embelia ribes. NCBI lineage: Eukaryota > Viridiplantae > Streptophyta > Magnoliopsida > Ericales > Primulaceae > Embelia > Embelia ribes. The sequence goes on along the minus strand of MKEJ01006690.1, from coordinate 5,317 downwards.
TGGTTCAATGGATTGTGGTTCAAAGTATACACTTACCATATTCCTTCAAAGTGATATTGTTATTACTAAGTATGGCTTCAAATCGAACAGATACCCATACCCATTGCATAGTAATATATATCACCGAATAATTTCATATTTATATATTTTATATTATTGTAACTTTTCTTTTTATTTGTTTTAGAATTTTGAGAGGATTGTTAGTGTCAATAGACAGTTAAGTTCTAAAACAAATAAACAATTTCACTATTTGTTTATTTATTTAAAATTATTCATTTATATTTATTTATTTTGTGTGACAAATTAAAAGGTTGCAAGTATTGAACTTTGTCACCGTTCAATTAACAGTTTCCAACCATTGCAAATGTTTTAAAAAAGGGCCTCATGCATGATCTGTTTATTTATATATATATAGGGAAAAGAAAACAAAAACAAAAAAAAAATATATAAAAGGAGACTTTGCCATATATTAGGAGACTTTTTAATATAAAAGGAGACTTTTAAATATATTATATTTCTTAATATATTTTTCATTACATTTGTTTTGTTATTTGGGCAATATCGTCTACAACGGTTCATCATTTTGCCTCCAATTGAACGCGATGTTCGAGGAGTTTTTCTGTGATTATATTGGGTTGGATTTTGGAGTCATTTATTCTAATTAATCGTTTGCGTGAGTGAAATATTGACTTTAGGACAATGTTTCACGCCATCTCAATATTTCAGGCTTGTTTTCTATCTTAATTTATGTTACTTTTGATAATAATTATATATTGTCCTACAATCTTTTGGTACGAAAAATCATAAATTATTTTATACAAGAAAAATTGTTTTAAAAACATAAGTGTAAATTATTTTTTCTAACATTAATTACTATATCCATCACCCAATATCATATTTATGTGCACCATAAATTATTACTATACCCAATAACAAAAAAAGAAAAAACTGAAATAATACACTCAGAATCCAATATTAAAAACTTTGGGCAACATATGATTGTCTTTAGACTAATTTTTTATATAATTGAACAAAACAGTTCTGAGAGCTACCATAATAGTCATACCCCATTGTGGATTAACACATGATTGTTTTGCACTGTTTTTTTTTTTGTTTTAATCAAAACCAACAATAATAATAATTATTATTGAAATATACAAAAGTGGGATTTTTAATTTAGTGAAACGGTGTGGGCTTCGTCAAGGTTTTAAAAGTATCCAACGAAAATGACGTATGGGCAATGGAGTTGCTTGGAAGGGCCTGAATTAACCTGACGTACTCTCTCTCTCCAATAAAGAAACGATTTTACAAAGAAATTTGAGGTGGGTATCTGTTGAATACTCCAGAGAGAGAAAATCACAGCTTAAAGTCCAAAAAAGTCAGCTTTTATATTCTAAAATCTTCAGAGTTGGGGGTTTCTATAGATTCTAGCTTCTGGGTATTTATCACTGCTCTCAAATATTGTATTCTCTTCTCTGTGATGAGGTATGTGTTTTTGTCATTCTTTTGTATTTTTCTTTTGATCAGTTGTTGTTTAAGTTTGAAAAGATCATGGGTTTGTTATAGGGTTTGTTTATATAATTAAAATTAGCTATTTGACTAAGATTATTTAGGCTAGTTTTGAAGTCTTCTATTGCTGTTAAAGGGCACTAATACCAGGGCCCTAAATGACTCCCTATCCTAAATCTTAGGAACTAAATCCAAGAAAGCTGTCCTACTAGTGTATCTAAAGCACTGTTTGATCCCCTAAAAAATAGTGGATTTGCTGCAGTGCTCCCCTTGACCTAGGAATTACTTTTTCTGCTGCTGTGAATATTCTATTTTTAAGTTGAGAGGTGTATCCTTATTAGTCATCTTCTCTCTGATGAGGTATGTGTTTTTTCATGTTGATTGTGTTGTACTGTGATCAGGTTATATTTCAACTCAGAAAAATCATGGGTAATCAAAGTTAGCTATGTGATTTAGGTTATTCAGGACTAGTTTTGAGGTTTCGGATTTTCCTTGCTGTAAAAAGGCACTTGCATCTGGGCCTCTAAATGACTCCCAATCCTGAATTTTACAGACTAAATCCTAGAGAATGCTCCACAGTGTATCCAAACATTGTTCTATCCCCTAAAAATTAAGGGGTTCGCTACACTGCTCCCCTTGAACTTAGGACTACTGTTCATCCTCGTTTTAGTTCTATTTTTAAGGTAAGGCAGTCAGGTGTGAACATTCTAGTTTAAGTTGACAGGTGTATCCCTATTAGTCATCTACTCTCTGATGAGGTATCTGTTTTTGTCATCCTGGTTGTATTTACCTTGTTCAGTTGTTGGTCAGCTTGGCAAAGATCATAGCTTCGTTATAGGTTTTGCTTGTATACTTATAATATCAAAGTTAGCTATGTGATTTACATTATCTAAGGCTAGTTTTGAGGTTTTCTTGCTGATTTATTTTGTTTCCGCTTTTGTTTGTAGCTTTTGGTGCTTGTTTAAGTTTAATTAAGGTTTTTTGTACATTTTTTATCTCCTATTTTTTTTTTTGCGATTGAGGAAAGTCACTTCGTATGGCTAGATGTGATTTAGTTAGGAAAATGATTACAGGGTTTATTTTATATGTTTATAATCAAATTAGCTATGCGGTTTTGGTTATCTAGGGCTAGTTTTGAAGCCATCCTTGCTGTTTGATTTTGTTTCAGCTTTAGATTTGTAGCTTTTTTAATTTTATAAAGTACAATTTATGTAGATTTTTTTCCTGCTTTTGGAATTGAGGAAATCCATTTTGTATATTGCTATATGCGATTTAGGTAGGAAACTGATTGAATGAAAACAGATTTATGTTTATTTGTTGTACTGAAGGTGATTTCTGGGCACCAGGTCGGAGAAATCTGGTGAGAAAAATGGTTCAAATGTCTCAGCTTTGATGACTGGCTTTGTTCCTCCCATGCCCACTTCGAGAACCATGTAACTTTTTTAATCATAGCATTCTTGTTCAGAAGTAGTTCTTTATTTAATTCATGCTGAATACCTACACAGCAATGCCTCAACTTAAAAATAGTGCTGAAAATGAAAAGTATTCTCCAGTAAAAATAGTGCTGAAAATGAAAAGTATTCTCCAGTTCAAGGGGAGCAATGTGGCAAACCTCTTAAAATAGGATAAAACGGTGTTTGCGTAAACTGGAGAGAGTTTTCCGTTGGGGTTAATATGTGCTTTGGAGAACAACTTGTTTTGGCAGTCGGCGTTGTTTGAGAATTGCTCTTTGTTTGTTGAAAACGTGTTCGATATTTAATTAAAATGCGATTTCCTCTGAATGTGTACTTTTTTGTCTCCATGAATGAGAAGGAATATTGTTGAGATTATTCATCCTCGATCTAATACTGGTTGTCATTTACGGAAAGCCTGGTCATGCATGTCTGTTTTGAAGTTCTTGTTGAAAGTATTCCAATGTCACTTATTTCTCGTAACTGTTGAGAAAAGCATTAGGATTCACAGTTTTTATGAGGTAATGATGGATTCTGTTATTGTGTGGCTTTCAGTGGCAAAGAGGGTTCTTCTCAAATTTCTGAATTTGGAGCGCTACAGCAATCTGTAGGATTCAGGAGAGCAGAGGCGACTAACGGTAGAAGTATGTATATCTAGTATAAACATTGTTTTGAATTGATTTCTTCTTTGAATCTCCAATATCATGTTCATTACACGGCAGTCAACTTAGTTGAATCGTAGGATTTACTGTTTTATGGAACCGGACAAATTCTGACCACAGCTGTTAAGATTGCATATTTGCATCTAAAGTCACTTCTTCGTCACTGTCAATTTTTAAATAGTAAGGTAGTAAAAACTGGTTTAGTTTAGTCTCATCTGAAATTGTTTTGCTGAAAATATAGGGAAATTGAGATTCAAGTCCTTGTAATCCTGGTCGCATGCAAATCATAACAGAGTCCGTTTTGAAGTATGCATTATTATGTAGTTTTTGATGTTTGCCTAAATTGGAACTTCTTAACGCTTGAATATATATTATCAATTTCAATTGCTGGCCATGTCCCCTGTGTGTGTTTGCCTTCTCTTTCCTTTTGTATTCCTTCATTATAGAAAAACAAATCAGATGGCTGACGATTCAATTTTGTTGCTTGATTTCCTTTTTGCTGTCTCTTAGACACCGTATCCGAGGTGCCAAATTCCAGCAACCAGTTAGGAGGCTTTGACTTTCAACTGCATTCGTTTAATAAGGTGAGTGGGGTTTTATTTCCTATCTGTTCATTATTTCAGAATATTGAAAAGTAGATCTTTTCTTATGAGATGGTATATAAATCATTGGATTTGCAGTCTCTTGCTTCTTTCGATACAAATTTATCTGCTGCTATTGCTGGGTCCCATAGATCACAGTTGCAAAAGGAACAGCATCTGAACGTGGGTTCTGTCTCCGGCAGTCATCGTGAGAACGGTGGGGATTTGAATATGGCAGACCTCAGCCCTCGGACTGACACCTCAACAGATATATCCGCCGATGATAGAAACGAAAGGGTTAAGTATTTTAAACATTGATTTCCTTTCTTTTTTTCATTTGTTTATTTTTACATACATAACTTCCTGGGTGTATTTGATTCCTTGCTTGTTGAGTGAGAGGCATTGATTTCTAAAAGTCCAAACCCATGATTCTTCTTTATTTGAAAACATGTTCGCATGTCAAATATAGAAAAGTTACACGAACGAGCTTATATTTATCGAGTTCATTTGACTATGCTTTATATCAAGTTGTCAGGGTAAAACTAGTGTGATTGACTAGAAATGGGTTCTCATCCTAGAAAACGAGAGAACTGTTTGTGTTCTGCTTTTATATTAGAAAGTATAATGGCTTGGAAAGAACACTCATCCATTTTTCTTTTTCTTTCAGAAATTCTTCTGTTTATGGTATGATAAATTTCGTGTTTGTTGTGAATTCTTAATCGATATAGCTGAAACTAATGTAGGATTCTTGTGCAGTTTGATTTGGTTCAAACAAATTCGCTTGCACCCATGGCTTCTGATTCCAGTGATAGATCAAAGGAAAAAGTAGTGGATCAGAAGGTTGCACATTTTATCCTAGTATTGTTCAAAATAGAAAAAATCGTTACATTTTTCTTTTGCTTTCTTCTTTTTTAGTTGTTTGAGTTTGGTCAAAACTATTGCTTTCAGACCTTACGGAGGCTTGCTCAGAATCGTGAAGCTGCCCGGAAAAGTCGGTTGAGAAAAAAGGTAGTTTTTCTTCTGTAGCTTTTAGGGAAAGTAGTATCTCTTACTATAAATACTGTTATTTACTTTGAATATGACCGTGTATTTGTTCTTCTGGAGAACAAATGTG
>MKEJ01006685.1:0-10364 GCA_001753735.1 Embelia ribes | reverse complement strand
ATTATGCCATTACCATCTCAAAATTAGGTCATGGCATGCTGTAGACATACAGAAGTCTAATTTTACCTCATAAAACCACTGTTCATTACTGTATTAATGTGCAACAGTGTTTCTACATTGTTGCTACAGTGTTGTTGAAAATTTGGGGCCTTATAATTGTTTCCATAGTCAGGCACAATTATAGAGATTTTTATAGACTTGCATTGTGTATTGAGATTGCAATGCATATCAAGCTGTTATTACATATTAAGGTGTTATTGTATGTTATAGCATGACACATTGTTTCATATCTTAATTCGAGGAGAAATTCGGGTTATGTGTACATACAAGTAATTTCATGCCTTTGTTCGTGATTGATTTTATGAGTTTAGTGGTTATCGGGACACATTTATATGTGTGTTGTTGATGGTTGGAGTATAATTTGTGAACTGAGCACCGTTATACCAGAGGGTGTACCGGTACTCATGGGTAGAGTAACGATACAAAAACATCGAGTTAGCTAAAAAACACACTTGAAGCCGGCACCCTGGTTAGTTTACCTGTACACAGTGGTGTACCAATACATCAACTCAATGTACTGTTACACACAGTTGAAAGGGTGAAATCAGAGACACTGGAAGCCAGTACAAAGGGTAGTATACCGGTACACATCTCAATGTAGTAGTAAACCCAATCAGCGTGGGATTATATCGGGGACCCCGCTGCTTTATCACTTTATATATATCACTTTCTCTCATTTTTAGACCACTTTTCAATATAAGAGAGAGAAGAAGAAGATAAGAGTTAGGTTACATTAGAATCCAAATACTTTTCCTTTGATTCCATTTAATCAGGAGTTGACTCATCAAATCTATCCTTAGATTTGTGTTCTACATTTCTTCTCAAAATTTTAAGGTATGTACCTTTGTCTCTCGTGATCATTTATATTGTCTTGAGTTCCATGCTTTTATCACAAATAAAAATAAACTTCTATTTCTTATCTTTTAGTATGTCTGTCTTTTTTTCTTTATAGGCTTGACATCGTATTCGTGCCATATCTCAACGATCAAAATGAGGGTTAAATGGGAAATTTAGGGCTTTTGCCTTGACTCGTATTCCTTACTTTCAGGAGATCACATTAGAAACGGTAGTTAGCGATCTCTACTGTAAACTTGATAACTTCGTTTATATGATAATGTGTTTGATGTATCTCATACATGTAATTATGTTGATACGTGAAATTATAAATTCGTGGTGTTTATAATTTTTGCTTGATTCTTGTTCTTATTTTTGATCAATTCAAGCTTGTTCATGTTTTATTCATAGTAACATAGTACAGTATTTGACATTCATAACATTAGTGTTACATCCATGTTATAGGAATGCCTCATTTCGAGTATTGAGTATCGAGTTGAGGTGTTGGGGTTCAGGCTATATTCGGGACAAATGTATCAATGTTTTTAAAATTTTTGGAGCAATTGTGTTCATTCAGCCTCACGCTAAAAGGTAGGAAACTAGATCTGAGACATCCATTATAGGTGTTTGATTCAAGTATGCCACAATAAAAGCATTGGTGGCATCAAATATTTTAGAGACGTGCCATCGCGTTTTCATACTTGAGTCAATACTAGTCTTATGAGAGAGTTATACAAGTACATTATATTCGAGTTGAGATTACATCGTGCATAGAGTATATGATACTCGAGTACATTATATTTGAGTTCTAGTTACGTCGAGCATATGATATTCAAGACTTGTGACATTGCTCTGATATGATTATATGATTCTTTCATACCTTAGTGGATTACATTATATGTTATTAGTCTCATATTCTCATATAATGTAGTCTCTTGTTTATTGTTTAGATAATTAACTAATCGTATACATTTCTATTTCGTTTCCTTTCCTACTGAAATTGTTTTGTAGGTACGGATGTTGATGTAGGGACTCTGTAGGACTTTTCGGAGATGTACATAGTTAGTTATATTATCCGACAACATTTTGTTGTATATATTGTTTTGGGGCATACTCTGATATATTCGGGCCAGGGCATAGGTATGATCTCGACTTGTATGCAGGCCGAGAATATACATATACCTTCTATTATTATTCATGTCTTTTTTGTTGGCTTTCCACCACTATTATATTATATTGTAAATAGGTTGTATACTTATCATGGGCTATGTATAGTTTCATTTCTTTGTAATAGATGCAACGAGATTTGATATGATGTTGTTCCATTTCATTTTTCTTACCTATTTTATTTTAGGCTATTATTTTCCTATTTATTTATGCTATCAATAGTTATAGTTTATATTCACCGGGATTCAGGATTTTGGGTTGTGACAGGGTAGTATCAGAGCTAACTAGGTTATATCAACCTTGGTAGCCTGAGGGTAAATGAATATATCGGGTTGAGAGTGATATATCTGTATGTGTTAAGACTATTTTCATATAATAGCATGCACTAGCATGGAACTATGTATGATAGTTCGTAGATATTAAAATACTATCATGCATTCTTTTCTTGCCTGACATTTTCTTCATCATTATCATAATTGTATGAAGTTAGATGTTGGAAAAAGAAAGAGAAAGAGGAAGGGGTCGAGAAGCTACTATGCAGAATAGGGGTGGTCGCACAGGTGGTCACACAGGGGCTTGCATTACGGAGGATAAGATTATTGCTGAAGCAGTATGAGGACATACTCATGCTCGAACTACAGGGGCATAGGAAGCAGACATTTGGGTTGCCAAACACATTCCAGAAATAGAGGACACTACTAGTTTTGACTAGAGCTTAGTACAATCAACAGAGAAGGTTTCATTATAGCGACCCCAATTCAGCCACCGACTCAACCAAGACCAAATGTTGGAACTGAGGGAGCTTCAGATGGACTTATTTAGGAATTAGAGGTAGCCTTGACTCAATTTGTTCAAGGTGTGGCTTCAAATTAAAGAAATGTGGAGGAGGTGACCGAATCGAGAGCATTTGTGGCCCAGAAATAGTTATGGGCCATAGATCCATCGACATTTACAGGTGAAGGAGAGGCAATCTTAGTATAAAATTAGTTTGCAGATGTTGAGCAGATCTTTAAGACCTTGAAGATAGATGACAATATTTTATGGACTGGGGTAGCACCGCTATATCTTCAGAGTAAAGCTGCCCATTGGTAGAGAAGTAAGGATGTTGTGAATTAAGTTAGGGAGCTACCTTGGCTTGCATTTCACAAGTTATTCTTAGAGGAATTTCCCCCCCAAATGTTTCATGAACTGATGCGAGAGGTATTCCTTAAGTTAGAACAAGGAAGTTCATCAGTGAAGGATTATTAAATTTCCTTTATGGAATTGTCTCAATACACGCCAGAGTATATTACAACGAAATAGATGAGGTGTTGCCAGTTTAAGAAAGGTTTGTGTCCATCACTACAAACTTATGTAATGGTAGGAAGGTCGAAAATATTTAAGGAGTGTATTAATACTGCTATGGAGATCGAGCACAGCTTGACTAGCAAGCAACAAGCGAAGATGTCTCGTTCTTTTTCTTCTCCTAGTCGGCCACCGAGGCAAGCGTCAGGGACACAAGCTCAATCACAAATATTCAAGGTAGGATTAGGTTCACAAGGGCTTCAGTCGAGTGGTAAGAAGTGGCCCTGAGGAAATTTTTATGTTCCTCCAGAACAATCACAACATAGGTTTCTTCTTCAGGCTCTTCATTGCGAGGGATGGAATGTTATAATTATGGTTGTTGGGGCCATATCACTAGTAAATGTCGCACTCCTTATAGGTGCCACAAGTACGGAGATGAGGGACATTTTCTGGCTGAGTGTCCTACAGAAATTTGCAGCTTGTACGGATAGCGATGACACATACAGAGTCATTGTTTGAGAAATTTTGTTGTTTTGGGTGCATCAGAGAGTAGACAACTTCAGTTACAATCTTCATTGAGTGTTGCTTCAAAAGCACTACCATTGATGCCCTCTTCTTTGTCTTATCAGGGCGGCCGTGTAACTTGGGAAGGTTATCAAAGAGGTCGAGGTTGAGGTGCATTTCAGCAGACCTAGTCATCGCAAGGCCGTATTTTTGATCTTTTAGTTGTTCCTCAGACTCTAGTTTCTGAGATTTTCAAGCCTACTATTGTTCGAGATATGATTCCATTTCTATCTACTTGGGCACATACTCTATTTGACACGGGTGCATCCTACTCTTTTATTTTGTTACGTTTTGCATTGTTGTTGGGTTTATCTATGGAGTATTTAGATGCACCTATGTATGTGGATACACCTGGGAATCATACACATTACATTGAATGAGTATGTCGTAGTTGCGAGCTTCTCATAGGAGATCACATTTTTACTTACGATTTCCTATTTTTTGGGATATTCGGGTTTGATATCATGCTGGGCATAGATTGGTTGATGATCTTCCATGTTGTGATCGACTGTGAGAAGTGTTGTATTTTGATGCATACTCTTGAGGGTGTTCGTATAGTATTTCAGAGGGAATGTGATTATACGTCTCCTTATTCTCATCGTACTTTGTCTAGTCTTCATACTTTATTTGCTCATTTTTCTATTAGGGACAAGAAGGCCTCGGGGCCTGAATCTATATTGGTCATGTTGGAGTTTCTTAATGTTTTTACAGATGATCTTAGTGGCTTACCACCAGAACGCAAAGTTGAGTTTACCATTAATTTGATTATGGGGACTCGCCCCATTTCTATCACGCCTTATCGCTTAGCTCTGACTGAGTTGACAGAGCTATACCAGAAACTAATCCCGTTTGAATAGAAGGGATTTATTCGAGCGAGCACATCACCATGGGGAGCACCGACCTTATTTGTTCCAAAGAAAGACAAAATACTTCATATGTGTATTGATTATCATAAGCTTAATCAAATAACAATTAAGAAAAAATATCCTCTGCCATAGATTGATGATTTATTCAATCAGTTGTGGGGTTCGTATTGGTTTTCTAAGATTAATCTTTGCTCGAGCTATCATCATGCACACGTGTGCAAAGAAGATATTGAGAAAACTACTTTTCGAATGCCCTATTGTCATAATGAATTTCTTGTGATGCTATTTGGGGTCACTAATGCTCCAGCGGTTTCTATGGATCTTATGAATTGTATATTTTGACCATATCTTGATCGATTCATTTTCTTGTTTGTTAATGACATTCTTGTCAATTTACCTTCTAGGGAGGTACATCAAGATCATCTTCACATTGTTCTTTTGACACTTCGGGAGCATAAGCTCTATGCGAAGTTTTCTAAATGCGAGTACTGGCTACGGGAAGTATATTTTCTGGGCCATGTTGTTTTAGAAATGGGGATTGTAACTGATCCGTCAAAGATCGAGGCTATGGTGAATTGGAAACAACAGAAGATTGTATATGAGATTTGTAGCTTGTTTGGGTTAGCTAGATACTACCTTCAATTCGTTAGGATTTCTCTAATCTAGCAGCTCTAATGATGTATAAAGCATAAATCGGTAAAGATCGAATTGGACACCATGTATGAGGAATCTTTTTGTACTTTGAAAGCCTTATTGACATCAGCTCCTATCTTAGTGATTCTAGAACGAGGACGTGGGTATTTAGTATATTGTAACGCATCGAAAGAGGGCTTTAAGTGTGTTTGGATATAACAGGGCAAGGTTTTAGGATATGCATCGAGGCAGCTTAAAGAGCATGAGCGAAATTATCTAACTCATGATCTCGAGCTCAGGGCATTTGTGCTTGTATGATGGTATAGTGTCACTATCTTTATGGCGAGAGATTTAAAGTATTCTCAGACCATAAATCACTTAAATATGTATTTACCCAACACGACCTAAACATGTGATAAAGATGATGGATGGAGTATCTGGATCAATATAATTTTGTTCTAGAATATCACCCAGGGAAATCTAATATGGTGGCGAACGCATTAAGTCATAAGACACAGTATTGTTTAGCCTTTCTTACAGAGGATGAGTGGGGGAGTTTCTCCAAATATTGAATGAGTTTAACTTAGAATGTGTCGAGAACGTCAAAGTTAGAGCTATATTGTATACTATCGAGATTACTCCGACCTTGGTTATGCGAGTTGTTGAGGTTCAACAATTGGATGCTGAATCTAAGGCATATTGTATTCATATTCTTAGCGAGCACAGATTTGATAGGGGAATTAGGTTTCAGGGTCGACTATTTGTTCCAAAGTCGGTTCGAGAAGATGTGTTATAAGAGTCGTTTCACTCTCATTTAGTGATTTATCTAGGAGGTACTAAGATGCACCATCATGTGGCTCGACAACTTTGGTGGCCCAATATGAAGAAAAACATAGCCGAGTTTGTTTCTCATTGCTTGACGTGTCAGTAGGTAAAGGCTGAACATAAGCAATATAGTGGATTACTTAGATCATTGCCCATTCCCAAGTGGAGTTGGAAATGTATTACTATGGATTTCATTGTTAGCTTGCCGAGATCTCATAGAGGAAACAATACTATTTGGGCGATCGTTGATCGAATGACGAAGAGTGCACATTTTCTACCAATCCATACGACACTTAGTTGAGAAACTGTGTTGGAAGTATATCAATGAGATCGTTCGATTGCATGGTGTTCCATTATCGATTGTGTCTGATCGTGATGCTCACTTCATTTCATATTATTGGTCGGGTCTTCAGGAAGCATTTGGACCAAGTTATCATTGAGCATAGTTTTTCATCCACAAATGGATGATCAGACAAAGCATACAATACAGACACTTAAGGATATGTTGTGCACCTGTGTGTTGGACTTCGAGGATAGTTAGGAGGATCATCTCACATTGATTGAGTTTGCTTATAATAACAGTTACCATGCAAGTATCGAGATGGCGACTTTCGAGGCATTATACGGAAAACCGTATCAATCCCCAATTTGTTGGGCTGAGGTCAATGACGAAGCTCTGATGGGTCCGAATTTGGTCTAGGAAACTGCTCGCATAGTTCATTTGATTAAACAGATATTGGAGATGACACGAAGTCAACATAAGAGTTACAATAATAAACCGAGACTACCTTTGGAATTCATGTCTGCAAAGTATGTTTTTCTTAAAGTCTCTATAAAGCGGGGCATTATGAGATTTTTTAAGAAGGGCAAGTTAGCACTGCATTTTATTGGGCCATTTCTGATTCTTGAGGTAGTGGGCAACGTAGATTATTGTTTGGCCTTACCACCCCAACTTGCGATGTTTACCATGTCTTTCACATGTCCATGTTACAAAAATATATTCAAGAGCCTTTACACGTAATCGACTTCAGTGATTTGCATACTGCAGAGGACATATCGTACGAGTTGCAGCCTATTTGTATTCTTGATTCAAAAGAGAAGACCTTACGAGGTCGAACCACCTGATTGGTTCAAATTGCATGTAAGCATGGCTTTCTAGAATAGATTACTTGGGAGCATGAGGATTCGATAAGAGCAACTTATCCTAAGTTATTTATAGCTTCAAATATGTCTTTCTTTCGGCTCATTGTATGTGCAAATTTTGGGGACAAAATTTCCTAAGTAGGGGCAAATGTAACGTCCCAGGAAATTCCACATTTTATTTATTGTTTCTAATATGGTTTTGATAGTTTGAAACCATATTAACCTTTTGTTGTTTGACCATGTATTATAGTTGAGGCATGCATTATGATCGTAGTCGGAGCATGTATTACATATTGAGATTATATTTTTCAAAGCATGGATTATTGTTTCGTATTTTGTTTCATGGATTAGTTTTGTTGTTATGCGTGCATGCATGTAAATTCATGACTTTTTACATAATTAATTATAATATGCATTTCGTAGTTATCGGGACATGATTGTATGGGATTCGCGTAGTTTGCATTACGACATTTAGCAGCGTAGCGAGTCTTTAAGACATATTAATCTTCTTCTATATGGAGTTGGGAAATTTAGTGAGTTATATGTGGTTATTAAATATCACATTAGTATATAAATGTGTGTTAGTGAGTTATATGATTGGTTGACCTTGTGAGTATATAGTGAGTTTTTATCTTTGTGAGTTCTCGTGAGTTAATGTGAGAAAATTTGAGAATGATGGTAAGTGTGAGGCTTGTGAGTATATGTAAGACTGATTGTAAGATTTATGAGTTAATGTGGTATTAGTAAGTATTGCATTTGAGTTATTTAACATGTGTAAGAATGATGTGGATATTGGTGTGAGACTATGAGGTGAGAGTTGTGGTGAAAATGGGCATGAAAAGCCCTTGAAAATCGGCATTTCCAGTTAAGAGGCACAGTCTGAGTGTGCCTTTCGAACGATGCAAAAATGCCATTCAAATGATAGTGCCATTTGAACGGTAACCAAAATATTGTTCGAATGACATTCTGGGATTAGAACAATTTCGTTTTTCCATATTTAAACATGTGAGGTTTGTTTTTATTTCCATTATCAGTGAGCAATCAACAAGGAGAGAGAGAAAGAAACTTGTGAGAGTGAGATCATCAAGCTTGGAAGCTCAAATCCAGAAACGATTGGTGTGTTCGGACTCCCCATTACTTAGGCTTCATATTGATGTAAGCGTCACTTCCTATTTCGCTCATTTCTCAATACCTAGATTTACATGATAGATTTTAATGTTGAAATAAAGTTGATAATTACACTCCTTATGATTTATAGAACATTTTTGTCAATAAACTCATATAATTTGTTATCATTTAATAGATCAAACTCGAGGTCAAGATTGATGGTGAATTAGGGCTTTTGGACATGAGCTTTTGTGGAGTCTAATTACATGTCGTGAAATACGATTAGTTGACAAAATAGGAATGTATGTGTGAGTTTGGGCTAGAAGCTAATTGCTGCAGTTAGGATTAAATTATATGGGATTATTTATATTAGTTTCCATGTGGTAGAATTAGTATAAATTAAATGAAAGCATGATAATGAGAGTTTTATGTGAAATTATCTAGAGATGTGTTTAATTTCATAAAGTGAGATTTATGTGGTTTATGTGAGAATTTTATATAGAGACGTATGTAATTCATGATTGTGAGATGTGATGTGATTATGTGGATTATATGAAATTTATACATGAAGATGTATTTATACATGAAGATGTATTTATTTCATGAGTTGTGAAATATGATGTAGCAATATGAGACTTATATGCATTATCCATGGAGACGTATCCATATAATGATAGTGAGCATTGATATATATAACGTTAGATTTATTATGGAATATTTAACGAGATGTTTTTATTTCATACGGTGAGTATATTTGCATAACATGATTATGTTTATGTAAAACATGAGTTTTGATATCGATTTATCAAAGTAAGAAAAATATGGGATTTGAAAATGTAATTTTTAAAAGTGAGACTTGTATATAAGTGAGTAAATGTGAGACTTGAAAGGAAAGTAAGACTAGTAGATTATTACGAGAAAAAGTGTGTTTTGTGAAAATTTGAAATAAGATTGAAAATGACATTTATGCATGAGTTGCATATTATTGTGGGATTGAGTCATTTTCTATTTCCTTTTAGGACTGTGTCAAATTTATACAGTAGGAAAATAAAGCAAGGAGAGGGCTTAGTGCCTTATCGTAAAAGCTAGGAAACTTGATCTGGGATACACTATAATCTGCCTAATAGTAAGTATCGTAAGGGGCAGATCATTGCATAAGATCTACAAAATAGACCTATGACATTTTTATATAAACCATGAGTGACACTTGTCCCAACTTTATAGTGAAATTGTGGGTTTGTGAGTCTTAATGTGAGCATGTGTGTGTGAGTACATGTGTGGGTCCATGTGATCATGTCATAACATCGATTTGCATTGCATTTTATTATTATGATGTTGCACATATATTGTACTTGCGGGCACTTCCCAATATCACACATATTATCTTATTTTCGAGACAACTCGTACACACCATTTTCTACTTTGTAAACACTTGTTTTACAAGTGCCAAGACTATTTGGCCACACCAGTAAGGATGATTGTGAGCTTTGTATATATCTTTTGTACTTAGAGATGTATTCAGGGTTTATATGTATTTTGATGTTGTACTTAGACTCATTGTCGATGCATTATTTCCCGAGGCTTGTGAGATGTATTTTGTTTATACATTAGTGAGATATTTCATATATGTTGTATATTTTGATCCCAAGGGGGCTCAGGTATTGCATTTTGTTGTTACCCTATTAGTGAGATACCATGTGTAATATCCCGGAAAATTATGATGGAAAGGAAAAATCCGAGGTAATTTTTTTTTTCAAATTAAATGGACAAGAATGACGTTTTCTAATACGTCTAATGGTTCCTAAAGATAAAAAATAGAGCTTGAAGATTGAAAATGGCTTATACACATCGTTTTGTGTTAAGTCATCGTGACATCCCGAC
>MKEJ01006676.1:0-14373 GCA_001753735.1 Embelia ribes | reverse complement strand
GGGCGATGTTGTTGTTGTTGACGTATCATGAGGTGATGGGTAGATGTAGTTACCGTTATTATTATTATTACTGTGTATAGGATCACGTCATCGGGGTTACGGATTTCGGGCCGTGACATAATGCTTCTCTAATATTCCAAATCTGTCGACTGATATGTTGTATATGTCAACTGATTTGATGTTTATCGACCGATATATGTCTATAGATAGAGTTTTAACTTTTTGTTTTCAAAAATAGTCTAGTATTATTTTTCGACTATTTATCTATCAACATATTTGACATGTAAGTTGACTTATATGTCCAATCTTCAAATCTGACTTGATTTCGACTTTTCGAATACCGCAATTTCAAGTTTTGAACTTATATATCAATTGATATAGACATATGTCGATATATTGCTTTGTTTTTAGTCAAGTTAAGTTGTTTCCATAAATTGAACACTTTTTTAGCCTTTGCTAAGTCGAAGGCTAATCACTCCTAAAACTTACAAGGAGGAACCTAGCAATTATACAAGGGACGATTGTAGCATTACCGGTAAGATATTGGGTTTATAGAACCAAGGCACTCATACTTATCTAGATAAACTAAGATTCAATCCTTTTAAAGAATTTAAATTCCAGTAATTATTTATCTAAATTATATCTACTCCTAAATAATGAATTTTCTCGTTTTCGAGAGCAGACAATAAGAAACAAAACAATAAAAAGTAAAGTTTGTAAACAATTAAGTTAAAGTCATGCCCCGTTTCGGTAATTCCAGTAGTAGTTTTCTCTCATAATTCATATTAATCAAACATCCGTGTAAAGTTAGATATTAATTCACTAATGCGTTAATTTTGGTTTATTTCAACTTGGAGTACCATCTAGTAGTTGTCAATCACCATAATTATGTCTAATAGATTCTTAGGCCGACTAGCCAAGTTAATAACCTTAGAATTAATACTAATCAGTTCCGATTCAGATTATGACATTCATATTTAATTGATATTCATTAGGAAATAGACTAACTAACTTCCTCACTTTAAGACAAGAAAGAAAGCTAAAAACTCATGACAGAATTAAATAAAACGATAAAAACAATAATTATTAAAGAAAACATAAATTGAAATAAACTTACAGACTTTTATTAATAGAAAAAAATAGAGGAAAAGGCCAATCCCTAGGAGGTGTCACAAGTCTCATACGGATAGAGCCTCCCCTAAATTGGAGAAGAACAATAAATTAGAATGAATGTAGAAACTTGAGATTAGGGTTAGAAAATCCTTTTTATTCTCTACACTACTTAAGATTACAAAAATACCCTTAATGAGTTATTTCCCGACTAAATTTGAAATTAAACAATATTAGAAAAATTAAGTGTTAAACTTTTATTCCCGCAGTTGATTAGTCAACAGACTGCACTATTTTACGAAAGAATTCATAACTCGATATAGACAACTCGGAATCAAGTTCTATTTAAACTGTTGAAAAGATAATTTAATGAGCTTTCCAATCATACCCAATTTGATATTAAAATCTACTCCAAAACATTCCAAAAATTTAGCAAAATTAGGTCTTTAGTTTATGAAATAGTTTTGAATGAATGGGTAATCAAATCGTTCACTTAGGACTTCGTAAAACTCATTTCTTGACACTTTAGAGCTCAAACCATTGTTCATACATAATACTCGATATCATATTCCACGAGAATTTACTTTTTGGCTTTAGGTCATTATATTTAGCATCATAAACCTGTAATTAATATAATAACACGTAATGCCAGAATATAACGAGTTTTAAATGCTAAAATACAATATGAATGATCTAAAAGCTCAATTATATACACTTAATTTACACACTTTAATGGCCCAATGCAACCCTTACCTAAACATTACCGGTTACTAGCGATGCAAAGTAAAAAAGTCTGCCGAAAATAAATGCAAAACCACTAACCAAGAAAAGGAAAAGAAACGAAAGAAAATAAACTAAACATAACTTAACTCTCTTTTCATCGGAGTCACGATTGCATTTAGCGCATACATCAAGTTTTTAAACCCTTAGGTATCTCTAGTGGACGAATTATAGTCTTGTGAGGGCTTACCAGGGTGACACCCACAAACATCACAAATTAGATTTCCAAAATTTAACATTAAAGATTAAGAAAAATATCATTGCATAATTAGAAAAGTCAGATCAATTAACTACCTTAAATCTAAGTTGACACAATCTTTAACTAGATGAATTGTACCATCCAAGTTCAACCACCCGAAAACTTAAACTTGGCTAGGACGAATTCTTTATGAACTAAAAAGATTACATATGAATTAAATTCTTATTCATATTTCAAATTAAAATAATTAAGGTTGCTTATAAACAGTTATATATTAACCACAATGCCTTATTAAAGAATGATTATCAATGCGACTTCTTTGTTCTCATTACTTTTCAGTCTACTCTCCAACAACACTCCGTTTTCAATGGATTCATTGGCCTCTTTTTATCACCTCCAACTCATTGTCTGGAAATTACATTTAACTTTTAATTTTAAGTAATTTTAGGCATTTAACCGATCTTTTTGGAAAAATTAACTTAGAGAATCATTTTCTTTCAAAGAAACGTTTCCATATACTTTCAAATTATTTCAAAAAAAATATTAACCTTTAGCTGTTTACTTTCCTAAATAATCTCCCTTAAATGCCACATATCAATCCTCATATACTAACATCGCTAGAAAGACATTAATAATAAATCAATCCTTAAATATCTTACACAACAACTCAAAACAGTTTTAGCTAATTCAAAATTTTTGGAACTCAAACATACATACACTACGAGACTATTCCTTAATACCCCTGACCTGTTTTTTTTACTAGTTTCACTTTATTTCTTCTTTTTTTTTTCTGATGATATGCCAAAATGTATGATAAATAAAGATAACATGAAATAAAATAAAATCAAATTTGAAACAAGTACAAAGAGAAAGGATTGAGAACATGTATCAAATAATAATAAATGTGCACAAAATATCAATTCGGTGCATCTTTCATCATCGTACCTGTTAAATCACAAATTATGCACCAAATATCAATAACTACGCCTTATTTTAATTTGAATTTTGGCCCTTATTATATATATATATATATATATATAATAAAATAAGAAAAAAAAAGAAGAATTTTTTTTTATAAAAGAAAATAATAAAAAAATAAAAAGAATAGTAAAATAATATATAACTGAAATTTCAAAGAGGAATAGGTGTACGCCTCCTATCTGAATTGAACATAATCCCCTGAGATATTATAAAAAAAAATAAAAGTAACAAAAAAAACCTATGCACAATGAAAAGAAAATAAATACAAAAGGAAAAGAAGAAAATAAAAGAAAAACTAATATACAACAAACGACTCCAAGAAAAAGTATCAACCATGCCTAGATGGATCCCAGAAATCTAGCAGTCTAAGTGCTCTTCTATCATGGCCTCTCTACTTATAGGTTTGTATCTTATCCCTTCGACAAAGTAGATGCTCTCCCCCTAACCTATTCGTAGGCATATATTTATTTTCGGTAAGTCTCCTTCTCTCTTGCCTATATTCTCCACTAACTAGCCACCTTTTTAAGCCACAATCATAGAATTTTTCCCTATTTTTATATAATAGGCACTCTAACTTAGCCTTCTCACGCTCTCTCATAAAATTTCATTCACTTCCCGTACCAACTCATCTACGTAATTCAGATTATTATTCTCTAGGTTAGCCAAACTAAAATCTAGCTTATCTAGCATCTCTATAGAAATCTGATCATAACAAAGCATAGAAGGATTCTCTAAACGGCATTTAGTACCATTGGTATTTAGAGTGAGAAAACTAAAATAATGATCTATTAGTTCATCCAAAGGAAAATCAATGATAGGGGCTATAGTTTATGTAAGGGTGATTGGATTTCAAACTCGACTAGCTCACCTATTTTAACCAACTCGACTAGCTCACTTATCAACTCAACTAGCTCACCTATTTTACTAACCAACTTGAATACCTCATCTATGTAACTAATTTCGCACTAACGAGTTTATTAAAATTTTCTTTCGTCTCGGTAATTTGATTCATGCATATAGAGAATAGATTCTCAATTCGAGCAAGCGGAGTTTCGTCATAACAAGGTGTCTCACATGAGCTTGTGTGTATTGTTTCATCATGAAAATTATCTTGTCCCTTTGAATATTTTGTAATATAATAAAATGAGTAACTAAACAAATCATACTCATACATTCCACAATTCACACAATAAAAATCCTGATAGACCATGTTAGTATCGAAAAAATAGTAAAATACGAGATTTAGGAATTTTTCAAATGACTTACAATTGCGCATACGACCCACTAGATTATGAAAATATGGATAATTATCTAAATGATGTCCTAGAGTTTGGCAAATCACACAGTGTCGATACGTTAAAGCAGTACAATCAATAAAAATATTTGAATACAATATCCAAACATTCATCAATAGATCAAAATCATGCATGATATCAACTATGATAAAATAATCTTCACATTTCCAAATCTTGTGTTTTCCTAAGTAGGGAGTGCAACTACTCATATTCGAGAGAGAAAATTCATTTTGAGTCCAAGAGCAATTCAAATTTTTTTTTAATCTTTTTTTTACTTACTTTTTTTTCTCACGAATAGAAACTGAAAATAATTAAATTATTAGCAATCCATTTGAAGAGTCCCTGGCATAGGCGCCAAAAACTTGATCCCTCCTAAAATATGTAAGGAGGAACCTAACCATTATACTATGGACAATTGTAGTTTTACCGGTAAGATACCCAGTTTTTCGAAACAAGAGACTTCTACTTATCTAGAAAAATTAAGATTCAATCCTTTTAAACAACTTCAGTTCAAGTAATTGTTTATTTAAATTATATTTACTCCTAAATAATAGGTTTTCTCATTTTCGAGAGCAGACAATAAGAAAAAAAATAACAAAAAGTAAAGTTCATAAACAATTAAGTTAAAGTCATGCCTATTTCAATGATTTTAGTTGTAGTTTTATTCCCTAACTCATATTAATAAAAAAAAAAATATGTAAAGTTAGATATTGATTCATTAGTACATTAATTCTGGTTTATTTCAACATAAAGTGTTATAAGGTGGTTGTCAATTATCATAACTATATCAGGAAAGAAAACTAACAACTCATGGTAGAATTAAAAAAAATGATAAGAACAATAATAATTAAAAATATATAAATTGAAATAAATTTACTGACTTTTATTAATATAAAAAAATAGAGGAAAAGGCTAATCCCTAGGAAGTGTCACAAGTCTCCTAGGAAGAGAGCATCCCCTAAGTTGGAGAAGAATAATAAATTAGAATGAGTGTAAAATCCTTAGATTAGGGTTAGAAAACTATTTTTACTCTCTATACTAATTAAGACTACAAAAATACATTAATGCGATATTTCCCAACTAAATTTGGAATTAAATAATAATAGAAAAATTAAGTGTTACATTTTTATTCCACGGTTAACTAATTAATAGCACTGCACTATTTCATTTAAAAATTCATAACACACTGTAAACAACTTGGAATCGAGCTCTGTTTGAACTATTGAAAAGATAATTCAATGAGTTTTCCAACCATACCAAATTAGATACCAAAATCAGTTCTAAAACTTCTTATAAATTTAGCAAAGTTCCAGTTTTCAGTTCATGAAATACTTTTTAACGAATGGGTAATTATATCGTTCGTTTAGGACTTCGTAAAACTTGTTTCTTGATACTTCAAAGCTCAAACAATTTTCCAAACATAATACTCGATATCATATTCCATGAGAATTTACTTGTTTAAATCATCACATTTAACATCATAAACCTGCAATTAATATAAAAATACGTAATACCGGAATATAATGAGTTTTAAATGCTAAACCGCAATATGAATAACCTAAAAGCTCAATTATATGCACTGAATTTATACACTTTTATGATCCAATCAGAAACCTTCATATACACTTTCTTAAAAATTTAGTCTGACTATAGAGCTCGATTTGTTTATTTTCACTTTGAATATGTTATCATCAAAAATCAATAAAATGTTTTACCTTAGGGTAACAATCTCCCCCTTTCTTATGATGACAAACTATTTGAAAATAAACTCGATGTTGCTCCCCTTATGCAAGTGCATATAATTGCGATCACTTGCTATCAATGAAATAAAATGAAATATGGAGCATCCGAAAAGCGATAAAGTTTTAACTATTTAACATGTGATGATAGTAGTTTTGATACATGCAATGTATGAGAAATATAGCGCATTGGTTCTCATGAACACGTTGCTAAAATGTTTACAAGTTCAATATGAACATCTTATAAACAAAACAAAATATGCCATACATGATTGCGAAATAAATAGCAATCTCCCACATGATACCAATAAGATGTAAAAGAAATCAAACAAATACATGATACCAAAATATATCATGAACAAAAAAATAAACATAAACATAAACAAGAATATCCAAAAATTAAAATAGAACATCCACATAGCAATGGCCAAACATAAACATACATTTAGACACATAAACAACTATGGCCAAAGATGAGGCCAAACAAATATAACCTAAATGTCCAAAAAATAGAAAAATATAATAAACAATAAAGGGTCTTTGAAAAGTCTTCAAGTCTTGTCCTCTTTCGTCATCATAAAAAAGAAAGTCAATCTGACGCCTTATTGATCTCGTCATAGCTATCCTTATACATGACCGAACCGGGCTCGTTGAAAAGAGAACTCTTTGGGTAGCAATCTTTGTCACAGTGCTTGTAAAATTACGCCATTTGAGCAGCCAAACACTTGTCCTGAACATCAATCTTAACAAGTTGGCACTTGGTCATATTATGTTGTCCTATCATCTTGCACCAAATGCGCTTCACCCAACCAAGAATGTTGCACGGTGGAGCGTGAGTTGGTGTCAGAGGTGGTGGAGGAGGTGTATTAGTGTCAGGGATATTAGAGTGAGGCTCTTAGGCTTCAAAAGGTTCTCCATCAGCCAGAATATCAAAGGATATGGGATGAGTATGACCGGTGGTGCGGATATCATACCACGTCCAATAATCATCCTTATTGTTGTACTTGATTTACATTTGGCTAAGATTTGTGTGGTTGAGAATATGATCGTCAAATGATGGCTCGGTAAGAGGAACGTTAAAGTGTGGAAAGAGTTAGTAAATTCCATAACATATGATAAAAGTTTCTTAAGACGAAAATACTCCTCAATGTAATCAACATCATCCGAGCATTGTCAATTGGAATGTTATGTTTAGCATAGAAAGAAAGAAGATAAACAGAGTAGTCACAAGATCTTTCCTGCTATATTGAGCTCGACCACACTTAATAATAAGAAAATGTGCATGCTTCTCTTGGAAGTTTAAAAAGTTCACAGAAGGTTTGCCAGATTTAGTAAATGGCATGTTAGGGCGATAAACGTCCGTAAAAGCGTTAACTTTTGATACATCCAAATGGTCAACCCAAAAATGTGTGCCCTTATGATAGTATACATTACCAGGAACAAAACCAAACAACCGATTCAAATCGTCTTTCATAAATGATATAGGAACGTTATTGACACGAGAACGAAAACTGATATTTGCGTCGTTATCATCTTTAACCATTTCTAAATTAGCAAACAACTGAGCGACGAGATGGAGGTAATATTTTTCTTTTTAAACATAAAAAATCATACCACCCGTGCATTTTGCACCAATTGGTCCAAAACATGTACTTAGCGTTGCTAAACTAGGCATAGTCAATATATGAACTATTTAGCATAGCACATCACACAAAATCATCGTAATATGTCGATTTTCTAGCATCCAAAATGATCATAGGCTCAATAGGTTGAGAACGAGAAGCCTCACCTACTGTGGCGGTGGATGATGGTTGTGAAGTGTGTTCATGAGTACGGTATAGAGGTGTCTCAGGCTGTTTGTAATTCTCATCACCATTATCATCCGCGTTGCCATTTTTGGGTTGATTCCTTGGAGTGTGCTTAGAAACGAGGTTGAGATGATATTTCTTTGTGCCATTACCAGTGCTAATTTTTTAGGTCTTTCTACGACTTGTCATGATCGCAATAAAAGCAAATATTGTGACTGCAAACCCCAGTATGGTGTATTGAATGGATTTGAGGGTCAAGGTTTGAAAGGGTAAGAAAAAGATGAAGAAGATGACAAATTGGATAAAGGATTACTCAAATATGGGGATAGAATAAAGGGGAAAATGAGAGAAATTGATACAGAAGTGAAGAGAAAAGTGAGACAAATAGAGAGATATAAGAGAAAATGAAAATAAAAAGATGAAATGAAAACTGATATAGAGCAGTTACACACAAATCAGTCGAATGTTAGAAGTAATAAGTCGACTGGTTTAAGATACAAAATGCTCTAATTTCAGTTTCATGAATCTGTTGACTTATTACTCAAATATGTCGACTGATTAAGGATCAGTCGACTAATATTCAATATAAGTTGACTGATTCTATTACAGAATACACTGATCCTCAAGTTCTAGAAATATGTCAACTTATTGGTCAAATAAGGCAACTAATTGTATACATGTCGACTGATTTCACAAATAAGTCGACTTATTTACAATCAGACTAAAAAAAAAGATAAAGAAAGCTGAAAAAGTAATAAACTTATACAAAATTTAACACACATGCATTATAAATTATTGACGACTGAATACAAATTATTCTTCATTCAATAGTTTGGTGAAAATATCTGCTAATTGTTTATCCGTACTTTGTAGTTCAAAATAATATCGCTTTTTTGAACATGATCTCGAAAAAAATTACGTCTTATTTCAATATGTTTTGAGCGAGAATGTTGAATGGGATTTTTCGAAAGATTACTGCACCTGTATTATCACACATAATAGGTATATGATCATACAAACAACCAAAATCACGCAATTGATATATCATCCATAAAATTTGCGCACAACAACTACTTGGCGATGTATTTTGCCTCTGCCGTAGATAGTGCAATCGAATTTTGCTTTTTGCTAAACCATGAAACTAGTGTATAACCTAGGAAGTTGCAAGTACCGCTAGTACTTTTTTGGTCAATACGACTACCGGCAAACTCGGCATTGGAATAACCTACTAAATCATAGTGTGTGCATCTAGGATAAAACACAAGCCTAAATTATGCATTCCTACTAAATAACAAAGAATGCACTTAACGGCTACAACATGCGGTTCTTTTGGGACATAATTGAAACCTAGGCTAAACATTATATCGGGCCTATATGCGATTAAGTAAAGAAGTGAGTCAATCATACATCGGTAGAGTTTTTCATCTACCTTTTAGTCCGATTTGTCCCTGTCAAGTTTAGTTGTTGGACTTATTGGAGTTTGTATTAGTTTACTGTCGTCCATCTTGAATCATTTGAGCAAGTTGTGCGTGTACTTTGTTTGGTTGATTTAGATTCCTTCCGATGTTTACTTGATTTGCAATCCGAGAAAATAATTGAGCTATCCCATCATGCTCATCTCCAATTCATTTTGCATATACTTAGAAATTTCCTTGCACATAAACTCGTTAGTAGCACCGAAAATAATATCATCACTATAAATTTGAAGTAAAAGCATGTCATGGTCGTGTTTTTTTTATAAAAAGGGTGGTGTTGAGTGTTCCTCTAGTGAAACCTTTTTAGAGAAAAAATTTCCTCAAACATTCATACCAAGCCCTTGTTGCTTATTTTAAATTATATAATGCTTTATACAATCGATAGATATATTCCAGATATTTGTAATTTTCAAAACCGGGAGGTTATTCTATATGCACTTGCTCCATTATAAAAATGTTTCAAAAAGTACTTTTCACGTCCATTTGATAAATTTTAAAATCTTTAAACGATGCAAATGCAAGTAACATGCGAATAACCTGTAACCTAGCTACGGGTGCAAATATTTCATCAAAATTAAGGCATTTTCTTGATTGTAATCATGGGCAACAAGACGTGCTTTGTTTCTAATAACAATACGTGATTCATCGATCTTATTTTTAAAAACCCATTTCGTGCCTATAATTGAATGTTCCTTCAGCCTGGGGACTAAAGTCCAAATATTACTATGCTATTGATTTAATTCTTCTTGCATAGCAAATATCCAACTTTCATCTAACTCAACCTCACTACTGTTCTTAGGCTCTAATTGTGACAAAAATATGGTATAATTAACAATATTATGCAAATAGGAATGAGTCATTATACTATCATCAGAGTTACCAATGATTTGGCCCGAAGGATTGTAGGTCACAAATCTCTACTCCTTCGGCAAGTCGGTGTACTCCACAATTAGATTTTGAAAGTCTTGTTGGAGTTGAGCATCCGTCAATGTATCTTGGCTAGCTATTTGGTTAGAATCATAAAATATAAGTACGTTAGCTTCATCAACTTCGTCAACATTAATATTACTTTTAATAATAACTAAAGACTCATCAAAATTGACATGTATAGACTTTTCTACAACTAATATGCGCTTGTTAAAAACATGATAGGTTCTACTATACATGGAATATCCTAAAAATATGGCCTCGTTAAATTTGGCTTCGAACTTGCCTAAGTTATCTTTGCTATTATTTGAGATGTAGTATTTACAACCGAATGCCCTCAAATGATTAATATTAGGTTTCCTGATTAGTCCTAAAAAATGTGATTTCTAGTTAGTAGTTTGGGTTATTATACACTTCATTATATGATTTATTACTTTATATGTCTCAAATTCTTTTACTTATTTAACTTATTGGTTTTGTAGGAAATTAGTATTAATCGAGCTTAAAATGGATAAAAACGTATCTCGATAATTCAAGAGACAAATCCAAGAAACGAGATGAAGGAAATATGTGTCAAATGTAATTAAAGGTATAAGCTAAGAGTTGAAAAAGTGAATAATAGAAGAGCTTGAATTGAAAAAGTTTGAAAATGGACTAAGGAATGGAAGATCAACACTAATACATGAACTTTGGAGACATTTTGGTGCCGATAGGAAAAGATTTTACTATCAAACTTCATATGGTTAGAAAGCTCGTCAAATTATCTTTCCAACGCTTCCGACCTTGGTCAATTTTGACTTTCCTAGATCGAGATTTGGCCTTTTTCGTGAAGACACATAATGTTTTTTTTTACTATAGCGGGAATTACATTTTAGAGGTATTTTTGGTAGTTTAGGCTTTTCTTGGGTAAGGCTCTAGTCGCCCTAATCGTGTGTATATAGCAAGGCTTTTTATGCCTCATTTATGAAAGACAACTTCTTCTCATCTCTTTCTTTCTCAATAAAATCTCTAAATTTTAGTTTCTTAATTTTAGGAGTAGAGGTAGAAGTAGTATACCTTAATTTCTATTTTGAAGTTCAATTGTAGAAGCCAAAGAGAAAATTCTCCCCTTTCTAATTCATATTTTTCATACATTGTGAGTTTTCTTATTTTTTCTTAGTTTCTAAATTTAGTTTTTAAATTTGTATGCTTAGTTAGTTAAATTTTATGTTAAAGATTGTTATTTTATTTCATGCTTAAGGTAGACCATTACTTTTCCATACTTATTTCATACTTTTATCTTAGATTTTGCCATCTTCCAGTTTAAAGTTTAAATCTTTCATATTTATTTATGTCATTTATGTTTTTTTTTTCTCTATCATTATGAGCGGCTAGTTTTTTTTAGACTTGATCTAGTTTGATAATAATATTATGAGATAGTTTTGACCTTAGATAATAATTAGGGATTAACAACTATTAGGTAGTAATTTATTAGTTTGAATAATATTTTTACATATACCATCGATAGTAAACTAGGGTTTTGAAAAATGGTTGGGGTCTTGACCTATGCAAGTCTTTCAAAACCCTCGGGTATAGTTACGAGCATGCTCCGATGGTACTTCCAATTTGCTTTAACCGCATTAATAAACTTGATAATTGTTTTCTACAAAAAATCTAATTTATAAATTCAAAGTTCGAACTAGTAATATTTTAGTATAAATTAGTATGTGAGGAAGGATATGGCATACTAGTATATCGGAGTCAAATTAGTGGCAAGTCGTCTTTATTTCTATTTTATATTGCATTTTAGACATAGTCCCACTCTCATGACTGGCGATTTTTATTTTTGGTTTTTTTTATTTGACTAGGTTTCCTTATAACTCCATAATTGATAGAAACGCCTAGGTAATTTTTCTCATTAGTAGGAGTCCCTGTGATTCGATACCCAATACTTATCGATAAAACTAAGACCAACACCATGCACTTGCAGTTTAAAGCCAATATCTTTTTGGGCTAATCACTTCCTATCATTCCAAAGCTCGTCAGAAGTTTTCTTTAGAATGGGTCAGATTATTGCCCTATTCATTACATAACATACGGTATTTATGGTTTCGTCCTAAAAATACTTTAGCAAATTATTTTCGCAAAGCATGTTCCATGCAATTTATTCTAGGGTTCTATTTTTTATTTTTACTACATTATTTTGTTGTGGTGTCATATGTGCGAAAAAGTTATATTAGATACTATTTTCATCACAATATGTTTGAAATACGGAATTCTTAAACTCTTTCTCGTAATCGGTCCTTATGCTAGTGATTATAAAACTCTTTTTGTTTTGGAGCCTCTTACATAAAGAAGAGAACTCGTGAATTGCATTTGCATAATGTTTATACAATAAAAATGCAACCCATGTGAACCTACTAAAATAGTCTACCATTACTAATGCATATACTTTGCCACCAAGCGATATAGTGCAATAGGGTCCGAATAAATCTATATGAATGAACTCAAGACACATTTGTCGTGGATATGACGTTTTTAGCATGAAAAGAGACTTGTTTATTTTCCTAATTAGCATGCATGACAAAGTCTATCTTTTGTAAATATAATTTTCGGAAAGCCAATAACAAGTTTTTTCGTGAAAATTTAGAAATCAAATCCATATTCGCATGTGCTAGTCTCCTACGACACAACCAACTACTATCGTTAATTGCAGCTTGGATGCATTTTTAAGATCAAACATATAAATATTTCATGCCGATAACCTACAAGCAATATACTATTATCATAAATGCTATGAACCGTACAATGATTTTTCTCAAACATGACCTTATAGCATTTATCACAAAGTTGACTAATGCTAAGTAAATTATACTTTGAACCACTAATAAGCAAAACATTCTCAATTGTACGGTTAGGGATACCGACACAACTGATACTGATAATCTTTCCTTTATTACTGTCACCGAAAGTGACAAATCCATCGTTCTTTGGTGTGAGGGTTGTGAACTTGCTTTCGTCACCCGTTATATACCTAGAACCCTCGCTATCTAATAACTATATGTCCTCTTTTGCTTTCAATTTCAAGCATATTTACAATAAAAAATTATCAATTTGGTACCCTAAATATTTTTGGGTATGAGAGTGTTAGTATTTTGGGTTTCAGGAACCCATTGAAAGTCTTTCGGAATAGTAAAGAGAAAAGGGCATTTGTACGACAAATGTTCAAATCTACTACAATGAGCATATTTATTTTTAAAACGTTTTGTAGACGCTTCCGTAAAATAGTTTTGGTAAGCTTTCTTTTAAAACAGGTTATATATGATTCTCACTTTATCGTACACTCCTTATTGGGAAGCAAGGATTTTGTTCGACATTTCTCGACCTTTTGTGAATTTAGACAATGTAAATTCTAACTTGTCAACATTCTTCACTAAATTGGTTTCCTCTTTACAAAGTGCATAATTTTTAGAAGTTAAATCCTCATTTTTCTTTGTAAATACTCGTTTTCAGATTTTACTAAATCAAGTTCTTTGTTTAAGGAAGAAATTAACTTCTTGAATGCCTAGTTTTTACTACAAACTTTTCTAACTTATTCATAAGTTCATCAAGACATTTTGCAACTCATTATAAGAAAAAGATTTGTAAGAAGATGTGTATATCTCTTTGAGTTCATTATCGGTGATCATGAGACAATAGTTTGCAATCTCTTCTTCTTCATCAGAAGATGAGTTGTACTAGTCGCTCCCCCATGCCACAAGCATCACATTTTTCTTTTCTTTCTTGTCCTTCTACTCCTTCTTGAGTTGAGAACACTCCGCCTTCATATGGCCTATTTTGGGACATTTAAAATAAGTTAGTTCATTCGTCAAACTTCAACATATGACAATGATGTATTCTTCATAGAGAAGAAGAATATCAACTCATATTTCATGTACGAAAAATGTACAGAAATCGAGACAAATTCAATGGAGAGGGATGAGAGAGAAAATTACATGAAAATGATCCCTATGTTCCAAGGAGCAAGAATCTAAGCCTAGATTGTTGATCTGCCTTCGGGAACTAGATCAATCACCCCTT
>MKEJ01006670.1:0-10380 GCA_001753735.1 Embelia ribes | reverse complement strand
GCATATTCTATAAGAACATATATCTAAAAGTAGAAGGGTAAAACGTGGTTGGTTAGCAAAGATCTAATTATGAATTGTTATTACATAAGCATAAAGTATAATACTATCCTGAACCATAATAACATCCTTCATCTGTCATCACGTCCTGAATCTGAAAATTTATGTAAACAAATCGAGCAGTGTAAAGCGGCTTATGATCATCTACCATGAGTTCGTCTCGAGCACTGCCTATTCATACCGGGACTTGATTTTAGAACTGATTTGGTGAATGATTTTCAAAAAACTTGCCTCTTTTCATAAACTTGCAAACAACTTGTGATATATCTGACAAAATCTCCAAGCAATGTATTTCTACCAAACAATCAAGGCAAAAGTCAATTAGCTTTTTTAAGATAAAAGGTGGATTTTTCGTGTGAGGAAGTCCCCTTTCATATTCTATCTTCTTTCATATGGTCAAAAAACTTAATATAGACCAACTTTTGTTCTTTATATATATGTCTCTTTCAATTTAAGTTTTTCCATTGTCCAAAATCTACAAGTCTATTTTTTGGATAAGCCCTTCAGACTTTCCAGTCAAACAAAGGTTCAGAAACAGGAGTTTTTAAAATGAACGGCACCAAAGGCAACTTGACAACTAATTATTTTGGTGAACAGAAAATAAATTCATTTCAGAAAATACCACCTATCCGATCTCTTACTTGAGTATTGTTTATTGTCCGAAATTATGTAAGACACATACTAAGTTAGGTGGGGAAACTAACTACTTCCTCTTATCAACTAGAAATAATGTCATACATAGACACATGGCACAGAGCTTTGATTTTTGTATTCCAAAAAAGCAGAAACAGGGCATCCAGGATTTGATTTCTACTTAAATCCACAATTTCAGAGTCAGGGTCAGTCATCTCCAAACTAGAAGATAAAAAATTTCTTTTGCTTAGGCCTTAAAAGATTTAATTAGTGAAATAATCGACGTTAAGCTGCAAATAGATAATTAAAACCATAAATGACATGGCTAGACTTTTAAGATGCCAATAAAATATCAATAGAAAAATTGAGATCGATGCATTCGGGTTTGGAGCGTAACGTCGATTATTACAGAGTAATCATTTTCGAACCTAAAGATGGGAAAATACTAGTAACAAATTTCCATTTAAACAAGGTCCACTGGAACTAAACAATAGAGCATAGGTTTGATTGTATTAAGGTAAGAAGCAAGAACAAGGTACTTTACAAGTTAAGAGACATCCTATATAACTACTTAATTTGGTTTTTACAAGTTCAATGCAATTGTCTGCATGTATATTCAGTTTCTTCTTAAATAGACATTTCCAAACTAGAAGCCTTCAAGGAACCAATTAATATTCCGAAAAAAGAAGAAAAGGGATCCAATGATCGAAGAGATTAACATCAAACGCAATCAGTCATTAATGCGACATGACATGTCTAAAATTTAAAACGCAAGATATCCTAGGAGAAAACCGTTAGTATTTCGATCAACAAATGTTGAGTACTCATTTCATAACACAATTCTAAGATTTTTTACCACACTAAAGCAAGAACATCATGATTTCAATTTCCCAATCACAACTTCAACCTCCCATGCATCAAATTTATCGTGTGTACTAAATTCCAGATTATAAACCAATTGACATTAAGGTACGATTAGACTCAAGTTTTAAGTTCTAGGTTTAGTGCTACAAACCATAAGAAATGAGTGTAAATTTTAAAGGCAGAACAAAAAAATAAAAATACAAACATAGAATCAGAGGTAAGTTTACTCCATGGTTTCTCTAAAGGATGTACAGGACAAACCAAACCAAGGTCCAAAGACCAAACACCATAGGGCGTAAGCGCAATAGTGGACTGCATTTCCACTTATAAAAACTGTATTCTAAATCGAAAAATAAAATCACAACTGATGACAGAACAGCTAAAAGTTTAACCTATTGCAAATAAGTAAAGACTAACTAACCCAAACAATGAATATCATCTGACAACATAAAAAGATTCGCCTCAGCTCATAACGAAATGTTAATTAACATTGCCGACCAAATTTGATGCCAAAATCCCCATATTCCCATTTAATATCAGTCTTCATTCGATATCAGACGAAAACGATGGATTACCTTCGCATACCAAACGGGGAGGAACCGGAGGTGCCGATGATTCTTCCTCTCCTCCGGCGAGGCTCAGCAAACCGGGCTTCAACTCTCGGTTGCAAAAATCCTCATATTCTCTCCTATCCCCTGCCTTCCACTTAACCTCGACCACATTCACCAATGGCGTTAGCTCGAATATCTCAACCGCAATCATCATGGGACCCCTCACCCCTTCCCTAGACCCTTCCAAACTCACCTTGCAATCCTTTTTCCTCACGCTAAAGCTCACAATCTTCGCAATCTCCTCCAGCTTCGATATGATTTTGGAAACAGGCGCCCTCGAAACAATCCTCGAATCCCCACCTTCCTCAAACAAACCCGACAAGTCAAAACCACGCGAAAACGAAATAATATCAAACGCATTCAAACTTGCGGGCCTTGGCAGGCTCGCCGTCCTCCTTATATACCCCCCTTCCGAATCCGACTCGGATAATGATGCGTCGGATTCCGCCCCTAGATCGTCCTCCTGATTCTCAACACAGCACAGTTTATCATCCTCAATGTAAAAATTGACCCTCTTGAACCCCTTCTTGAACCACCTCTTGGTCATGACCTCAGGGATCGTGATCCTCTTCTCGGGGTTTGCATCAAGGAGACGACCCAACAATTTTGTCAATTCTGGCGAAAACCACCTTGGGCAACGAAATTCCCCCTTGTATATCTTCCTATACATGATCATTATATTCTGGTCTTGGAATGGTAAGTACCCAGCCATCAATACAAACAGAATAACCCCACATGACCAAATATCCACCTTAGCCCCGTCGTATCCCTTCTGCGCAAGCACCTCGGGCGCCACGTACGCAGGGGTCCCGCAAAACGTGTGGAAAAGCCCATCCTGCCTAATCTGATCGGATACGGCAGAGAGTCCGAAATCAGAAACTTTAACATCTCCGTTTTCATCCAACAATATGTTCTCGGGCTTCAGGTCTCGGTGGTACACTCCCCGGTCGTGGCAGAACCCGACCGCAGAGATTAGCTGCTGGAAATACTTTCTCGCCACCTCCTCTTTTAATCGTCCCTTTGCTACCTGTTTGAACAACTCTCCGCCTTTAACGTACTCCATCACGAAGAATATCTTGGTTTTCGTCGCCATCACTTCAAAGAGCTGCACCACGTTCGGGTGGCGGATTCTTCGCAGGATTGAGATCTCACGCTTGACCTATTAAATTAAAAATTAACAAAAAACAAATCATTATCATTATTACCAAACAAAAGCAAGTTGCCATCTAGCCACAACAGATTAAAATTTGTTCCATTGAAAAAGTAGCCAATTGCTTATCAGGTTACTAAAATAAAATACAATTTTGGCAACAATTGCAATGCTCTCAAATATGTCGGTAAACAAATCAGTTCATCATCCAAGCCTTCAATCTCAAGAATTTGTGATCAGCTACATAAAAATAAAATAATATATCACATCGGCTCATTAACCTAAAATTTTCCAATTCCCACCCAATCGGCTCATTAACCTAAAATAATATATAACTAATCCGTTGCTCCAAATGATTGAAATTCCAATTCCAACAATATGTACATACAAGCATACATACATATATGTATGCATATAACTAACCTGTGCGATGAGGCCGGATTTAAGGATTTTTTCTTTTTCGATAATCTTAACGGCGACGCAATCGCCGGACTTGAGATTACGCGCATGGTAGACCTTCGCGAAGGTTCCATGGCCAAGGAGCTTGCCGACCTCGTACCGACCGAGGAGCAGATCCTTCTTCGAGGCGGCGACCGGTTTCTCCGCCATCTCTGTAATTGTTGATTTTAAATTTTAATTAGGGTTTGGTTACCATTGAGCTCTCTCTCTCTCTCTCTCCCCCTCTACCTCCCTCTCTCTCTCTGATTCTGGATCTATGATTGATTTGTTCGTATGTGCGGTGGTGAAAAAGGTCCGGGTGCTAATGTTGTGGATGATATATATATATATAAAATATATATATGTGTGTGTGTGTGGTGTGGGGGTATATATACGAGGGTTAACGGCGATAGACAGAGGACAGCTGTATGAATACAGGAGAGGAGATATAATAAATAATTGGCAATTCCACATAATATAAATAATAAATGCGCCACGCATTTTATACGTCAAATGAAATTTAATTCTATGCATAAATAATAGAAAAAGTTACAACATTGTCTCCTATGTATAAACTTTTTAAATTTTCTTCCTCTCCTACTTGACACTCTCCCCAGCCATCGGTCACCTCTTTCTTTGTCTCTCTCTTCATTACGCATCGCCCATCACCAACACAACCACCACTACCACTGCACCGCTACCAACCACACCACCATTGCATCGGGCTCCATAACCATTGCACAGCTCATGGGATACATTCAACCATGAGGGTGTCGAATGTCACAAGTTACATTCAACCTCCAGATGATTGAATGTATCATTCGACTAATCTGGGGTGTACCTCAGTCATACAGACTTTATGAGGTCAAATGTATTATATCTTGATTGAAATTTAGAATTTATCCCAAATATATTGAAGCTTATTTCTTTTAATTTTTTTACAAAAAATTAAGTCATTATCGAAATGCATTGTAGTTCATCTCTTCTATTTTTTTTACAAAAAAAATTAAATCATTATCGAAATGTATTGTAGCAAAAAATTAAGTTATTTATTTATCTATTTATGCATAATTGGTGTAATGTAGTAGAATTTAAAAATTGTAACTTTTGATTAATGAGTTGGGAAATAGAACTCAATATATTGTATTTTAAATATTCAAATAATCATGTTTTGCTAGATTTGATGGTTTAATTTTGTGGAAATTAGTGAGGCAAAAAAAAAAAGATGAAGTGATTTTATGTAGAAGATGAATATATGTAATGAAAGAGATAATATGATAAAGATGAAAATGAATAGTAAAATATGGATGAATGAAATGATTAAATAAAATGTGATGAAAAAATTAAAAATAAGATGAAGATAAAAAAGATGATAATGAGGACGAAGATGATGACGATGAAGAAGAAGATGAAGTTTTTGATTGATTGGAGAAAAATTATATTTTGATAATTAATTATTGTGATGTCAATAGTAAATTAATAGCATTTGAAGTAAAAATTAATTATTGCATTTAATTTGTGTTGCCTATGAAATAAATTAATTTTTAATGATGTGGTTCCTGAAATAATGTGTTATCTTTAGCTATTTGTATAATACCTTTAATTTTGTTCTAAATAAATTTGAAAAAAATTGTGCTGAGACGTTATTTATACGGAAATTCCGATGTCTCATTTGTGTTAATGTTAATGGTGTTAAAGTTTACAATAGCAAAAGATATACATCACCGTCATATATAAAAATTTCCAAATCAAGGTCATTTGTCTATAACTAAACCACTCAATTAATATGAATAGGGGATCATAAGGGCTTTTAATTATCATACGTGGAAGATCACGGCTCCTTGATTCTTGATTTTTTTATAAATTTTAAGTATAAAATTGAAATTAATAAATGAGTCCAATTAAGCAAATCATTTTTTCCTCCAAAATAATATACTAACTCCCTACGTATGTTAACTGAACTTGATTCCCTGAAATTTTTGTGACGTCAATGTGTAAATTTGGATTTTCCTTTGTTTTGTTGCCGGCCAAAATTTTTGTTAATTCTCTTT
Source organism: Embelia ribes (assembly GCA_001753735.1). Lineage (NCBI taxonomy): Eukaryota > Viridiplantae > Streptophyta > Magnoliopsida > Ericales > Primulaceae > Embelia > Embelia ribes. The sequence goes on along the minus strand of MKEJ01006670.1, from coordinate 4,576 downwards.
ATGATGTGTCATTTTGTTTTGTTTATTTGGAAAATCAATTATCGAAAAATTATTATAATTTATCGTGCATGACACCATTAGCATAATTTGTCTTCTACTTAAATTTTAAATTACAATTGTTGAATTTGTCATGCTATGATAGTATGAATATGTTTCGTATCTGTTTAACTAATATATTTGGAAGATTGTTACTCTATAAAATAAAGTAACATTTTTGTATGAAAATTTACTTAAAATAGTAAATGACAGGAAGAGTTAGGATTAAATTTTGGTTTTATTTGTGGCGGTGAAAAGGTATGGGGATAATGTTATTTGAGGCATTTTTGTAAAGAATAAGTAGGGCTTAAATGCTTTTAAAAATTTGATCCCTCGTATAATATTTTTTTTATCTTTTGATCAGCTTAAAAATTAATTTAACAATTCTAAAATTAAAACCGTTTTACATATCGATCGAATATTATGCGAATTTGAGTCCCCTCTCCCTATTGCAACGGACGGAGATTTAACGGCGATAGACGGAATACAGCTGTACGTAGTACGCGTGACACTGACTGGGGTTCTTTCTGTGTTAGTTCTGTATCTTATGGGTAATTTTGATTTCTTTAATTAGAAAGTCAAAACTTTGGGTATATTTATATTAGGATAAGAGCGTCCGGCAAATAAAGGTGAGTATCAGGTATCATTTTTTTAATCATAAAATTAAAATTTTATAATAAAAATTTTAAAATTAATTTATAATTTTATTTAAAAAATTAATTTTTAAAACCAAAATATATAACTCGTTCTTATATTTTTATAAAAAGTGTTAGACAATCTTATTCTGTTGCATTGCTACTGATTTGCTGTGAGGGGCCGACATTATTTGTGGAATCTTTGCCGAATAATTGGAACTAAATACCCCCTTTTATAGTGGATCTTTAATTAGAAATGTTTTAGCTGCTTCACGTTCTTATATAATAATAATAATAATAATAATCGCTGCTTTCTAGGATGGGTTCATCCCCAAGTTAAAGATATTGTAAGTATTATTCTTTCGTTTATAAATAATTAGTAATATTTTTAATTTAATATTTTCAAAAATAATTGGTCTGCTGCATCTTAGTGCATATAATATAATCATTGCAAAATAAAATTAATTACCATTTATGTCATTTCTAATTATTTGGGAGATAAAATCAAATCAAATATAAATAGAAATATCTTAATTAATTATTACAATTCAAAATTTAATTTAAAAATTATATAAAATTATATATGAAATCAAAACATCTCATTATTTTTGAAAGGACAAAAGATATTCCATCAAAAGGCTCCTTGAGTTCAGGGGCCCCTACCTAGCTTCCTCCCACTGCTTAAAAAGAAATACGACTATGGTTTGTCTGACTACATTTATTAAGAAAAAAAAAATGGATGTAGTTAACATAATTTTTTTGTTTTATATTTTTTGGGCCAAAATATAAAAAAAAAAAAAAAAAATCAACTTAGAATTAAGTAGCACAACCAAATGATTTCAGTTTAAATAAAAAAAAAACTTAAATTTAAAAGCTGCAACTAAATAATCAGGGTATATGTTAAGACAAAAAGTTTTTTTTAAATGTAATTTAAGACTGAGAGTATTATTCTTTTTTATTTTTTGGCATTAGGACAAAGAGTGTCTGATTATATATAATGCTAGGGTGTAGTGCACAACAATGGGTTGGTGATGATTTTATACAAGTGATGATAGTGACTGGTGTGGAGATAATAATTTATAAGGATCTACCTTTCGCTATTCGAATCACAACTGTCCAACTTACTACTTTTCAATTCTATATTGTCTAGGTTTTTTGTTGGTCGTTTATGCCGTTGGACTATGTTCCCTTTTTTTTTTTTTCACAATAAAAACACACTATTGTTAGGTTAATCTCTCGGAAGGGCAAGATCCCATGTCACAACTTTAAAGTGGGGTTCATATAAATTATTATAAAAAAGCTAAAAAATAATCAAGGGGTTCTGAAATTACATAAAATTATTTTTAATACTAAAATACAAGATATTTAGTTAGTTTTTCAAAATTATGGGGTTAGATCGTATACCACTAGCTAGCAAACTTTTTGCTGCAAATCTATTGGTGACTTATTATTAAGCAGATATATTCACTCAAACCTTGGCTAATATTATGTACATATATATACCACATGAATTAATATGAGCAGGTATATACTCAGTAAATGTGGATTTCACTCAACAGAAGGTGACTGTGTGGGGAATATGCAACAAATTTGATGTGCTCTCCATCATGAAAAACAAGAGAAAAGGATCTTGTTTTTGGAACCAAGAAGAAATTTTAGAAACAAAACAACAACCAGAAGATTTAGAATCGACGGACCCATCCCCAAGTTCTCGTCGTCCGCGACGCTTAACTTCGCTTAACCTTACTATTGCGCGCTCTCTCGGCTTGAAAGCATGGAAGAAAGTCTTCCTCAGATCTTATTCATTTTCATGAATTAATTTTTATAGTAATATGGAATAAGGAAAGGAAAAAAAAGAAAAAGAGAATAAGGTTTGGTGGGATTGTGTGTGATTTGTTTCCTTAATTCCACATTTTGACATGTTTGGCAACTCTTTGAATTTTCATTTTGGTCAGTTTTTGTGTGTTTCAAATGATTCTTTGATTTTTAGAACGCCTTTTCCGTGTGTTGGGAGATTTCTGGACGTGAAGGGTTGAATGGAACATGCTATATCACGTTTTTTAATTAACATATAAAATATAATAATTAAATATTTTAATGCAACAAAAAATTAAATTTATCCTCATTTTATATTAAAAAATATAAATTTGACATTTATGTTATATTTAAATATTAAATTATTATAATTTTAAAATTCCTAATAAACATATAATTATGCAATAATTTATGAACGAAAAAAGTAATTCACAGTGGTTTCTAACTAGGACTATGTGAATTTTTTGGTTTTTCTTTGCCTAATGAAGAAATGATCTATAACAAAGATTATGAACTAATTCCATTATTTTATTTTTAAGAAAATCAATTTTAATTTCCAAAATTTGTTAAGTCAACATAATTATTATGTGTTGTCTATAACTCTATTGCCACATAAGTAAGCATTAGAATTGAAAAAAAAATTAGGACTGGTAAAATTCCAAATTTGGTACAACTTCATTATACACCCGAAATTGGGTCATTTGCTATAAGCAAAACAATCCACCATTACCCATTCGTTTAACAAACCAATACTGCTCCCGATGAACTCTTCATTGGAGTAATGCAAGTTGTTTATAAGATTTTGTGCAAATGTACAAATGAATTGTGTCGATTAGCGCTGTGTTTGGTACTCATCGAGCTAGCTCATTTACTATAAAACCCCATAAAGTCAAGTCGTAACTCATCTTTTTAACAAGAAAAAAGCGCTCGAGCCAAAGTCTTAATTGAAAGAGTTACGAGACCCTTGGAAGCCTAAACGTACATGCAATAAGAATAAACGAGTCCATACGAAGCAAATTTCACAATGGAATTTTGGTTTTATAAATGGATGTTCCAAAATCATGTCATGACTTTGACTTGTTTAGGTAACAAATGCTCAACCGAAGCTACGAATATAATCGATTGATCGGCCAAGATATTAGTAGTATAAGTAGAATAACTCTGGCTCGGCCGACCTATATCCGAATAGGATGTGTTTGGTGTAGTATAACATGTAAGAATTATTAATTTTGCAAAATTTATCCTTCAACATATTTAAAGTTATTTTCTCACCCTCTTACTACATTGCAAAATAATTTCTGAAGGAAAATGAGAACACGCCAATTTTAGAAGCCCAAATCATAAAAACAAAGCTTGGCCCATGGATCACAAATATCAAACAAAAGCACGATTATATATATTGGTGGGCCAAGCGACTAGATCATTCCAATCAGTCCTTTAAAATTAAGATTTCTCTTTGATTAAAAAGAAATAAAAAATATATATATATCGTATCAATATTTTTATATTTTTCAGTTTCTATAAAAAATTTCAAAAAAATTATAGTAGATTTTACAATAGTAAAATTTATTATTCATAATTTTTTTATTAAAAAATAACCTTTTTCACAAAAGTTACAAATTAAGATTTTAGAAAACATATTTGTTTATGTTATTATAAAATATATAATTATTGTACTAATTTTTTAATAAATTTTATAGAAATGAGTAGATAAATGAGTTTCTAGAAAATAAGAAATAAAACTTAAATGAAAAAGGCTAGTGTCAATACTTGCCGCCTTGTTAATATATGTAAATTCATTATCAAAGACATGCCGTAAATTTTGAAAACCGGAAACTACAACAACAATTCTGCAATCAATAGGTCAATAAACTCATGTTTTAATAGTCTCTTTCGAAGAAAAAACCAAATAACATCACTGCATTCCACATAAATAAATAGCATCAATATGAGTTTGACAATAACTCTAAACATACATTTCCATTGCAAGAAACACAGAGAGAGAGAGAGAGAGAGAGATTGGGAGAGAGACAGAGAGAAGATGATAAAGGTAGGGATGGTTGTGAAGCTATTGGAAGGGTATATAGAGG
>MKEJ01006667.1:0-12399 GCA_001753735.1 Embelia ribes | reverse complement strand
TTGAGCTTTTCTGTTCTTCACTGCTTTAGAGTTTCTCTCTCTAGCTTGAAAAATGTTGTTTATGTGTCTTGCTTCTTTCTTCTTGGTGTGGGATCCTTGAAATGAAATATTGACCCTCCTTTTATAATGTTTGAGGAGAAATAAATAAGGCAAAGAAATATATTTTTGGCATCTTTTTTTGATTTATTGCCTTAAGTGAATAATAATTTAATTAATTATTCTATTTAATTATTTATTTATTAATTATCTCATTATGAGCATAATTAACTTAGCAGGCTTCAAGACAAGATGATCCATTTTCACTTCTTCTTTTATTTTAATTGGGATTCAAGACTTGTAACCCATTTTCTTTAATTAGGCTTAATATTTGTGACACATTCTTTAATTTAATTGAATTTTAAGATACTTGTTCGGTGACCCAAAAATTTTGTATGTCTACAACTAGTTTAGTTCAAGGAATAATCAGTGATATTATAGATACGCTGTTCTGGCCATGCCCACAACCAGGATTTCTCGTAGAAAATTTATGGGGTTTTGAAACTAAATGTTAATGTCTTGCATTAAATTTAATACTCAAAATACATATAAAAAAATTAACTCTAAAATTTCTAACTCTTTAAAATTATAGGATGCTGTAGGCACCTCGCAAATCTTTAAGATCTATTTGTTCGTATCTTAAATTTATTCTAAAATTTTGGATTGAGGTTCTTGTAGAGTCACTAGGTTATGTGTTCTTAAAGCATTACCACCAGTGTTTCTTATTTAATTTTTAAATCATTTCTCTTACAGAAATGAATTCTAAAATCAATTAAAATTAATGTGTACATCACTCTTTTCAACAGGCCGTTGAAAATGTCTAGAGAATCATATATGACATGTTGAATCTTACAAGTATATTTGTCCTAATCTTAATTAGAGATTAAAAAATTACTCCTAATATAGAAAATGTGGAATAGTGGATTTTTTCACTTAAAAATTTTCCTAGGTTTTCAAGAGGGAAACACTACCGTGATCCCAATTTATCAATTAAGAAATTAAAAAAGGGGATAAGAAGGGGGCGCAAGATGTGATGGGAAATCTTTAAAAACTGAGTTTCTGAATTATTTTATTTTTAAGAAATTTTTTTTTTTTTTTTAATATGTGTGAGGAGTCTTCTTATTCTGTTTTCATAATTTGATGTTTAGATCTATACACCTTGAGTTGATCGGCATACCGGTTCCGTTGGCCATAGTAGTTGAATTGGCCTTCCGTTTCATATCTTCTTGTTATTTCGTCCCGACAGATGCAGATATTTATGAAAACTCTCACGGGCAAGTCCATCACCCTTGAGGTCGAAAGCTCCAACACTGTCGACAACGTTAAAGCAAAAATCTGGGACAAGGAGGGCGTCCCACCGGACCAGCAACGGCTCATTTTTGCAGGAAAGCAACTCGAGGATCATCGGGTCCTTGCTCACTACAACACTCAAAAAGAATCAACCCTCCACTTGGTGCTCCGCCTTTGAGGTGGCATGGAAGTTTCTGTGAAAATTGAAGGCAAGAAAATTACTCTCTAAGTGGACAGCTCCGACTCGGACTACATCTGGTGCTTAGCCTCAAAGGTAGAATGCAGATCTTTGTGCTAACCCCCTCTGGTGAATCCATTACTCTTGAGGTCAGATGTTTGGACACCATTGCCGATGTAAAGGCAAAAATTCAAGAGAAAGAGGGTATCCTGCTGGACGAGCAGAAGATCTATTTTGTAGGCATGGAGCTCGAGGATGGTGAGACACTCGTGGATTGCAATATCCGCACGGAATCTACCCTTCAGCTTCTGTTCAAAATGAGAAGCAGCAAGCAAATTTTTGTCAGGACTTCGTCTAATGAGACTAACACCCTTCGGGTGGAGAACTCGGATACTATTGCCAGTGCGAAGGCCATGATTCAGGATAAGGTTGGGATCCCAACAGAGAGGCAGATGCTGATTTTTGGACAGAAAAAGTTGGAAGATGGTCGGACTTTTAGAGACTATGCCATTTTGTGAGTTTCGATCCTTTACTTGTTGCGCCTTCGTACAAAGTAGAGCACTGCTGAGGTGTCTAGTTATGTGACGATGATGAAATTTTCTTTTAGATGGGTTTGGTTTTATGAAGGCTGGGTATTTAAGTTTGCTTCTCTTTGTTATTAAAACTAATGCTTTAATCTGTGACTTATCATTAACGAACAGATTTGAAGACGTACAATCTGATCAAAATGCTATCGACATTATCTAAACCATGAGAGGTTAGTCTGTCGGTCATTGATTTTCCGTCCCCATTTACCCATCGAACGTGCACTGGTAAAGAGCGAGTGCTCTTCCAGTTTGGTAATAGTTGTCTTGGATCCTGATTATGAGTCACTGTTACTGTTTTGTTTTAATAGATCTTCTGCTGGAAGTATGCTTCCTCCGAAAATTGGGGTTGCTTGCCCATTGAAGAAACAAAATGGAAAATATTCGGTATTTTTTTATGCTTGTCTTCGATAATTAACAGTCTTGATTTAGCTTGATGTGTCCAATGGTATCTAATTACACTAAGTAGACACGGCGTAAATTTTCTTTTGAGTGCTCGGCTTTACTTTCTTGGTGGTTCTCTTATTCGTTGCTCCGTCGCTGAGTGCCATTCTCATCGGAGATTTATCCTTAATTTAAGTGCAATCTACCAAGTTTGTGCTTAGAATTGGAGAGGTGAGTAACGAGGTTTGTGATTTATGAATTTTGCTTGTATGTCACGGACTCGTGCTTGAATATCGTACCTGTGATGAGCATCCTTCGCCTCATCTAGGCTTCAACTCTGAAAATTATTTTCTTGCTGCTTGTTAGAATTTTTCCGTAAATTTTTTTTGGGGCATTATCATTATCAAAAATGAGAACACGGTACTCGGGATTTGAAATTGAATTCAGCACCATCCTTATTGAAACTGTTGTGGAGCAAGGCATTTGTCGTTGATCTCAAAGCTTGGAACCATTCGTGAGAGTTCGATGCGTGTACTGTACTTGTTTGTCTTTCGGAGAAATGTGGAAATTGTATTGTTACATAAATCACCACGAGAAGAATACTAATACGGAAGGTACAGAAATTCTATTTCCAATAGTTTCGGCCCTCTCCTTAGTTAGTAATGCTCATGTTTGTCGTTCACTTGTAATTCTTTGCTATGAAATAGTGACCAAAAACCTATTATCGATCCCAAGAAGCGATCGTGTTATCAACCAAAAACATATTATCATCGCAAGAAAATAATAACTATGTCTACTTAGCAACATAAGTAGGATATTAGCTGCTCCATTAAACGAGGCCCGTATTTGTTCCGCTTATAGCGAAAACTCGAGAAATAAGTAATTACAATATAAACTATTAATGATTCTTTAATTTTTGTAATTATGGATAATATTTTATAATTTGTTCCAAGCATTCTATTAGTAAGTATTTAATATTTGCAGACAAATCAGTGTAATTATATACTCGTATGGAAATTTTTTCATGTGGTATCACCATTAATGGTACTATAAAAGAACATAAACTGCAAGTCAACCCTTTTTTTTGTCGATCATTTTTGGCATATTTAAATCAATCAAATGATACAACATGGTAAAACCAAAAACTTTGTGGCATTAAGATATTTTTCGTTACTCTGCTTACCGTAATATAAGCTACTATGCGATACTGTGATTCACAAGATTCAATATTACACATATGTAATGGGGAAGAGAGTCTAGATGAATATGATGGCTTTAAAAGTTTTTTTTACCTTTCTAAACATTTGAACTTGATGTGATCAATTTTAAATATCGACTATCTTCAATATTTTACCAGAGTGTAGTCCCTTGAATATGTGTATTGTATATATATTATATATATATATATATATATATATATATTTTGTATCATATTAATTTAAATATTTTATTGAATAAGTAATTATAATAAAAAAAAAAGAGTCCTTAGAGGGCGAACCTTATACAAAATCCTACCGAGGGAAATAGAGTCAACAAAATTCCCAAGGAATCAAGGACATTCCTTTTCAACATAACTAAAGAGTTTTCTATTCCCTCAAAAACTCTCAAGTTTCTCTCATGCCAAATACTCCACATCACGAAGAACGGAATAATACACCAAAGGCCATGCAACGAATGTCTCGCACAAAATTGCCCCCAACTATACAAAAGATCAACAACTAAATCTGGAATAGCCCACTACATTCCCTTAATCGATGACAAGCTATACCAAATATCTCTAGCTACTAGGCAATGCAAAAAACGATGCAGTACCGATTCTTCATCTCGTTTGCACAAAACGCACCAAGCCGCTATAAAACATCCATGCCTTCACAAATTATGTGTAGTCAAAACAGTCTCATGCACTGCGTTCCACACAAAAAAAGTCATACAATAAGCTTTAACCATCCAATAGGCTTCCAAGGAAATGACCCAGTCCCACCACGCAATACCTTGTACAAATTACGAACTAAAAATACCCCCTTGCTAGAGTGCTCCACACCTATATATACTCTCTTATGCTTTTCAGTCGTGTATCATTGAGAATACCCAAAAAAAAAATGTCAAAGATTCTAATTCCCAGTCGTGGAAATTACGTCTGAAACTAGGGTTTCAGGAGATACCAGAACTAGTCAAGGTAAAAACTATTGCTCACAGAGCTGTCCTTATTAGAGGCAATAACAAAAAGGTTCGAGAAAGTGTCACAAAAAGGAGCTTACCCACACCAATTGTCCAACCAAAACTGAATCCTATCTCCCCTACCAACCCGAAAGCAAATATGAGGAGAGAAACTATCCCACATACTCATAATCCCCTTTCACACACTATGACTGTAAACAGTCGGAAGGGACTGAGACTTCCAACCCCCGAAAGACTCGCCATACTTTGCTGTGATAATATTCCTCCACAAACTATCCGGCTCTATCCCAAACCTCCAAAGTTAATTCCCAAGCAGAGCTCTGTTAAACTTATCAAACTTTCTAATTCCCAACCCCCCTTGACAAAAAGAACAAATTATGCCCTACTTGATCAAATGATAACATCGTAAAATTGGAAAGTTTTGAGATTTAAATCGCTATTTAAACGGCAATGATGCATTCCTATATTGAGAGTTCCACCTAACCAACTTTGTACTTAAAATGGATAATAAATCACGTCATTGATTGGTCTTAACAACATTTTTGCGCTACATTTCCCAGAAAATTGTAACTCAAGGGTGTACTCTTATCAGGCACACAAGATGCAAAAGTTTGATTATTGAGAACTCCAGAATTTGCCAACATAGAGGAATAAAAAGCTTCAAACACATAAACGAAGCATATAAGTTGACATCTTTGTCAAATTGCTCAAGAAAGAACAAAGGATAGGAGACTAAATGGTTATTTCTCTTGACTGGAGACTAATGGTGCATTAGGTGCAAGGATTTCGTGAAGGAAAATACGACGGAAAAGAAAATATTGTACTTAAATTCATGATTTTTGTGAAGAAATTTTCCTTTCCGTCTTATTTTCCAACAAGGAATCCTTGCACCAAACGGAGCCTAAAATTGTTGGTCTTCGATGTCAAAAAATAAGTTAGTCTTTAGCATCAAAAGCAAGAAACTGGAATAGATGAAAACAAGGGTGCGTTCAAAAGTACTATTAATTTCCCTCCCAAAATTAACAAATTAAAGAAGAAAGACCATATATTTTTTTTCAAAAGTTCTTAATTTTCCTCCCAAATTTACCAAATCAAAGTCTAAGACTATTATCTTTTCGAAAACAACAGACGAAACCATAAAAACCAAAAAGACTTGGAATCAGCTTGGTTGGATTTCTTAAAAACATGTTCTTAAAGCGTTTTTCATTTGTTTTAGTTCAGTAAAAGTACAAATTACCCTTTTGCATCACTGATCCCGAGAAAACCAAAAAAGGAACTAAAACAAACTCTCAAAAATGAGGTATTTGAAAACTTAATTTTCTAAATACCGAAAATTTATAACTCTGAAATGCTGATCACCCAAAATAAACTCCAAGTACCCAAGGCAATTTTTCAAAGGTAAACAACCTTTCAATGTCAAACAAACAGAAAATAAAACACTACCAAACAGATCCTTAGTTTTTGTCCCAATAAATGTTAAAAAAAAGTCTAAGCACTCCCAGTAGAACTGTCAATGAAGCAACATGTAAGTGCAAATCATGCTTTAGAAGGGGAAAGCAGAAAGGCATCGGCACATTAAAAGAAAATTTATACATATAAAAACACTCACACCCATGTTTCAACGACTTTTACCTTCAATTCTCCTCGAACTCCAGCTTCTTCAACTGCCTCTCTTACTGCGGCCTCCTCAACAGTCTCATCATTCTCCCAGCCTCCCTTGAAGGAGAAAGCAACACAAAGTCATCGACCACATTACTTCAGAAACCCCACAATAGGTACAGAAATTGTCCAGGAATATGACCATAAAATCAATTAGCTCTTGGTAACTTAATAAGGGACATATGTGTAAAAAGAAGATTTAATTGTACCCCACGTGACTGATGCTCTAAATTTTCCAATAGATGATAAATAGAGCCCAAGTAGTGTTTATAAGACGAGAAAAACAATTATAAACTGCTTAGCAAGAATTAGAGAAAGAGACCTTCCCACTCGTGACAAAAGTCAAACCTAACATTATTAAATTTCTGATTGGTTGATACTCTAAAAATAAAAAAAAAAAGAGTGAGACTAGTTTTTTATATGCAGCATTGAACGGCAGGTTCAACATTCAGAAATAAAGCTATCATTTGCAGAACCTGCAAAGACTAAGAGAAAAAATTACACAGCAAAAAGTTCTGATCCTTGGTTACGGGTAGAAAGTCTCGAAAACTTTACCAGAGCTGAGGTACGCCCATGTGCTCAGTTGAATTCAAGTTAAAATAAGATCTAAGAAGCAAACTGAAATTATCCATAAAAAATCAAGTATATATGGCATCACGGCATGTGCCATTTCACATATCGGTTCTTAAAGGACTCCAAGACAAATATAAAGCAGCAACCGGCAGAAAGATAAAGCCCTTAATAGTTCGACGAGGCAGAAAAAATTGAAACAATGAAACAGACAACTAACTAGAAAACTATGTTAGGGATTTGTATATGCTAAATGTAAGTCCTAAAATCAAACATGGATAATCAATGACGTAACAAACCAGAACAGATAAATTTAACTAACATCAAATAACAGCGTACCTTTGGGAACAAAAGACCCGGTCCACTAGGAGTATTAATCATAAGTACCTCAACAATCCTCTCTGAGTTTTCGTCACTACTTTCATCAGAATCCCTATACTTGTAAGGAATACACCTACATGGAATAAAGAAATGAGAAAGATTATTTTTCCAATCTTGATTGCGAATGTATCGTATAGCGGATCCGACTATGGTTAATTTAGCTAGAGAGGTGGTACCAAAGACTGATGATTTTCGATATCTAGGACAAGTTCTCCAAAGCAACAGTGGGATAGAAAGAGATGTCAATCACATAATCCAAGCAGGATGAATGAAGTGGAGAAGTACATCCGGAATTTTGTGTGACCGTGATATGCCTCTACAGTTGAAAGCAAAATTTTATAAAACCGCAGCACGACCAGTTTTATTGTATGAAAGTGAGTGTTGGACTACTAAGCACAAAATGAGTATAGTAGAGATACGTAGGTTGAGGTGGATGCGTGGTGAGATTAGAAAAGATATGATTAGAAATAAAGAGATTCAGGTTAGGTTAGGAGTAGCACCAATTGAAGAAAAGATGAAAGAGAGCCATTTAAGATGGTTTGGACATATAAAAAGGAGAAATGAGAGTCCGCCGGTTAGAAAGTGCGTGAGTATTGGAGTGAGAACGGACAGGAAAGGCAAGAAAGACCTAGTAATAGACAGGAAAGACAGAGTTAGACTCTAACTAAATGGCTACAAGTGTTACAAAAGGACGTACGAATTACAATGTTAGATGTGCATATGGCTTTCGATAGGAATGAATGGAGTCGAAAAATTCACGTTAACGACCCGACGTGATATTTTATTTTATTCCATTTAGCATATATCAATCTATTGGGATTTTCAAGGCTTGGACGATGACGATGATTGCGAATGTATCAACTAAAGTTTGATAACAAGAATTATGATAAAGCATCCTGAAAAGTGAAATAAAACCTATTACAGATGATATTCTTATAAAATAATTAAAATGGAGTCATGACAGTAATTCACATATACAACTCTTCAAAATGTGTAGCAAGGAATGATGGGTGCCAGAAGAAAAATCAAACATTTAGAGTTCAAACATGCTTTTAGCATCTGACAGGTGTAGTGAGATCTAGGATTTATTTATGTATATCTATTTTTTTGGGTTCAATCTCCAACAACTTCATAATATGAAATGTTATTTTCGGCAGCAAATGAACTTGGACTCGGGAAAATAAATGGCCAATTCTATCATATCATATACAATCAAAAGAACCATTTCACAGAGTAGCACATGCTACTTGCTTGTCATTCCAACTTGTGTCAACAGTTTGGGTTTAAAAAGAGTAGAAACATAGAATTCTGATCTCCTAGGATTAAGGAACTTGGCACCAAAGGGAATCAATGCATCTGTTTGAGAACATTGTGACTGCAACTTAAAAGTGTATAAAAATCAAGGTTAGACAGGTGACACGAGACCTTGGACACAATGGTCGCAAAAAAGAGCAAAGAGTCATCTGGAGACTTGCAGGCCCATGGCCACATTGACAAATGTAAACGACGAAAACAAATATGAAGAATGTAGAAAGGTATTAATCAAGTAAACAAGGGCATATGTAATTTCTACATGCATATCCAATGGTATAAAACAAAATATTGTGTCATTAGATATCTGCAAAGTCTAAATAAGAAGTCAAATAGGATGTCTAAGTTGTGAGTGTTCTAGTTTTTCTGCTTGCAACTACACTAGGTTATGTGTCAGTTTGCCAACTTATAAGTTTGGTCTTTGATTATTCAAGTAGACCATTGATGAGTTTTTAGTTTCGACAAGGTATCTTTTTCAGCTTTTAATGGTGTGTCTGGAAGGAAAGCAATTGGATAGCATTGAAAAAATGGAGAATTCTTTCCTCTATAAAAATGTTTCTGTTGTTGTAAGCATATGCTTTCAAATATATGCCATTCCTTTCGCCTTTTCTAAGGTTCTACAGAAAATATTTGTATACTCTTACTTTTGTTTGCGGACGAATTATTCACATATCCATTCTATTATACGTTGTCTATATTTCTATAAGCTCCAGTTTTCTCAAAGTTTCTTCTAATTTATCCAATTGAAAAAACCAATAACTACACTATGTTATTATCCAAGCCACGAATTCAACCTAGAAGAACCAATAGCTATCTGGTACGCAGTCGAGTGGGTCCAGTTAATTACATTATCCACACTTATTAATCCTAAGACATACGACAACATTTTCTTATGATTTCATCACTGAAATGACCACCGCATACCTATACCAATACTATTAACATAGCCATTTAGCTAACAATGGAGGTGGATGCGAGTAACGAGTAGCTCGAGCTCAACTCGAGTACTACTTGACTCGAGCTCGACTCGAGTACTAACAGAGTCGAGTTCTAGTAGGCTTTTATACATAATTCGAATTTGAGTATAAAAAAATTCGACACGTTTGAGCTTGAGAGTAGCTCGAATAACATATATATAGAATAAATTTTATGTTTATATTAATATTGTTGAATTAAATTATCGAACATCTTTTTGAGTATTTTGATGATAAAAACTTTAAGATAATGATATTAATCACCGCTTCAAATTTTGTGATCTAATGTGTTTGTCAAACTGTTTCAGAATAATATTGGCAAAAGATCAAACAGTGTTCACATGTTCCAGATTTCTGCTGGTGTAACGGTACACCACAAGTGTAACACTACACTTAGCTAGTACAACGTTACACTTAGCTAGTGTAACGACTTCCAGTGAGCTCTACAAAGAAAAGCATAAGCAGAGTAACGGTACACAGAGTTAGTGTACCAGTACAACACACATGTAATGCTACACTTAATTAGTGTGATGGCTTCCGGTGAGCTCTACAAGGAAAAGTATGAAGCAGAGTAACGGTACACAGAGTTAGTATACCAGTACAACGCAAGTGTAACGTTACACATAGCTAGTGTGACGGCTTCCAGAGAACTCTACAAAAAAAAACATGATACAGAATAATGGTACACAAAGTTAGTGTACCGGTGCACCAAAGGAGTAACGCTGCACCTAGCTTGTATGACGGCTTCCAGATATCTCTATAAAGAAAATAATGATGCAAAGTAACGTTATACAAAGTTAGCGGATTGGCTAGCTTATGTGATGGCTTTCAGAAAGCTCTACAAAGAAAAGCATGATGCAAAGTAACGGTATACAAAAATAGAGTACCGGTACACCAAAGGAGTAATGATACACCTATCCTTTATGATGGCTTCCAAAGAGCTATGCAAGGAGAAATGATTCAAAGTAACTATACACATGTATCTATGTAACGGTACACCAATAAATACCGGTATATAAGTTCTCTGTAATGGTATACTCGGCAAATTTAATCATAACGGTCATATTTGATTAAGGCTCAACTTGCCTTAAGTGATAGAATTGTAATTCATCAATTTCTTGTGATTTGCCTACGGACTAACAATTATTATAAATCTTACTCTATAAAAATTATAATTTTAGAATTAATATCATATTTTACCAGTGTATATTAAAAGTTGCTGCTGGATGTTGTAAACATAATACTACTCATTATTCTTTATTGTTGATAATGTTTTCTATTTAAAATTACTTTTTTTATCATTAAATTTTACTAACCACTACTGCTTTTAAGAAAATTGACAATTTTATCCACAGATAATAAATTATAACATTTTACAATAATCTTTTAAGTGTGTAATAATAAATTAAAATACCGGTATCAGATTTTCATTTTAGTATTGTAGCTTTTCTCATATTTATGGCTTTTTGCCCCCCTTCCCAGTGAATTAATACTCAATAGATTTAATAAATATTAAAAATACTTTTTTAAGAATTTTTAGTTTTATTTTTATAAAGACGTTTTTCGTGAGCTAGATATTTTGGGTGTGTTTGGGACAAATTGTACTTTTAAAAAAGTCCAATTGTAAATGGACTTTGTAGAAGTGACTTTTAGAGAAGTACTTATAAAAAAAATGATGTGTGGCTAATAAATTTGAAATGACTTGCAAATGTAAATTTTATTATCATTGCAATAAATTTATGATACAAAATCAATGATCAATGAAATCTTAAATTTATCAATAAAAATAAAAACATTACCTTAAAAGAATTTAATAATTAACTATGTAAAATAAAAAAAAATTAAACTTATTAATTGTTGAAGTTCAGAATTTAGCAAAAATATTTTAATATTCAGAAAAAAAATAGAAAAAACAAATTGTCATCTCTATCGATTATTACATGAAAGTAAAATTGAATTTGCAATTGCATTTCAAACATAATCCATTAGAGTTTATGCTTCATCATCAGACAAATCATCATTGCTTTTAGTATCCTTATCCATATTCAAATACTCTTCATTTCCATTATATTTTTTAAATTTTACGTTAAATATTACTTCTCATCTTATAAAGTAGTGTACTGCTATTGATGTGGTTGACCGGCACTTTGAAAGTGCTATCATTAACTCAATTTGCTTATGGAGTTGCACGTTATAGATTTTAATATTTTAATTCTTTTTTTATTTATAAAAACAAAAGCATTTAGTTGCTCACAATTTTAAGTTGGGCTTATTTATTTTTTTGATCCATATACATTGAAATTTTAAAATTAATAAATTAAGTTTTTTTTTGTTAATCTGAAACAAATTTGCATATTTAGTTAAAAGCTGAAACTAAATATGCATATTCCATTTTCATATTCTCAACTTGGGCTTGTTTGGTGAAAGGAGAAAGAGTGTATTTTTGATACTTTTTGTTCAAAAGTAAAAATTAGTATTTATTTGCAGCAGCAAAATTATAATTTTGTGTAATTAAAAGTACCAAAAGCATTTTTTTAAAAGTATAATTTTTGTTGCTTTTTTTCATATAAGTAAATTATTATCAAATTTTATATTACTGAGGACTAGTTCTTTTTTCTTTTTTTTCCCCCTTTACCAAGATGTCAATCTTAAAGTTTATCTTTGGAAAGTAAACACTTTTTGGACATGTTCAATGTCCAAGAAATCAAACTTGTCAAACATTTTTATGCACAACTACAAAGTTTAATCTTCTAACCAAACTATTATAGCTCTATTTATACATAATAATAGTTAAAGCCAGTTAAAGTTTGGAGTAGTTAAGCATTTAGTAAATAACAGAAATATTTAAAAAAAA
>MKEJ01006666.1:0-28966 GCA_001753735.1 Embelia ribes | reverse complement strand
TTCGGGTAATTCGGGTTTGGGAATTTCATTTTTTTTTCCGTAGTAATTCGGGTTGGGTATTTCCCAATTTACCCCAATGATCCCCCCTAAATGAGAGTATGTTATTAGCAACAAATAACTCATCAGATTTTCAAGTCTTGAAGTATCATTGTGGCAGTATCTTTTGCTTCTTCCTTATACTGTCATGTTGATATCAATGGCTGCGGGTGTTTTTGTTTAGTGAAAAGACCATTTACGCATGGGCGACTTGCTTTTGAAAAATTAACTTCAAGTGTTGCTTCTACCTTGGACCAAGAACACAAAAGTGAGAGAGAACTGGTGTCCCCGAGGAGAAAGCTTTTCAGGTTGGTTTGATTTTGATCATTGTTACCCGGATATGCTTAAGCCTAATAAAAAATTAGGGGTTGGTACTAGATTTAGCAATTCATGGCGACCCAATGAGGCTGCATCCGTAGATCTTCCTTTGAAGAGAAATTCGTATGGTAGAGTAAAATTTGGAAGTTCATTTTACTGTTTAGGCCTTATGGGTACACCATGGACTTGAATGTTTGAAAATAATGTCCCTTTGTCATAAATGATTAGTTGATTACACGAAGGTTAGACTAGGCTTTATAAAGTAATGAATATAGGTAAAGTCTACGTAACTGCCTCATATTTACAGAGAGTAACTTATATGAGTTAAGCCATATCATACCACTTTTTACTGCATGTTTCAATCTGCTTTCCTGCTTTCGTTCTGCTTGGAAATTAGCATGGCATAGATCTGGGTTGCGCAAGGGATAGGGAAGTTTGAATTCTAGTCAATTAGAGGGGTGGGGTATAGTGGGTACAAGGAATGACTCCTATATTGAGGGTGTGGGAGCCTGGTGATATGGGTGTTGTGACATCTGATTGGGATAGATGGCAGCATCAAATGGACTGTTTGAGAGGGAGATTGGGGGATTTCGGGGCTTGGGATGTTCAAGCAGGGGTTGAATGGGATGATGAAGTATGATATCTCTGTTTAAAGTATGGAGCTCTACTTTTGGGGTCTTGTGGTGGTGGGAGAAGATAAGGCCATTCTGCTTATCTGGGACTGCAGAATGGTAGAGGAGGACTTGAAGTTAGGCAATATCTGTATCTTCTTTATTGTCCTAACATTAACCTCAGGCTGGTTTCCTCGGGTTTAAGAGTCTATGGTGACTTTCGAAATGGTATACTGTCAGAGGAGCTTACTTGGCATTACTGTTATGTGGGTGGGAATGATCCTTGGTGATTGAAGGTGACCTCTATCTCATTATTTATTATGGTTATAATTATTATTATTTTTTTGGAACTGCTCAATCATAATCCAGGATGTGCTGTGATTATCGTTAAATGCTAGTGGTTTTTGTTTTCATTGTGTCTATTTGTAGTTGTACTTGGTGCAATTGTTGTTGTATTCTCTCCATTCATGAATTCAGCTATCATGTCACATGAGATAGATAAAGACTTTTACGATTGGTTCTAAAGTTGTTATCTAGACATTTATGGAACTGGTTCTTTGTTTTGTAAGAGAGGTATGTGATGCAGAAAGCGCCCATTTTGGTTTGAAGACATGGATTTAAGTGATTTGGTTCGTTAAGGTTTGGTGGAATATTGTGTTGTTAAAGGCACTCCGGACGCCTGCCTAAGCGCCAAGGCAAAACGAGGCGAGGCCTGGGTGCCTTCAAAGCTCCAGTTGAGGCTCCATTAAAAGGGTGCCACCTAGGCTATTGCCTAGGTCTAGGTGCCAGTGCCTTAGGCACTTGAAGCAACACAATTTTTTCTCCGAAAACCATCACATTCCTGAAATATTTTTTTCAAAAAATTCAAACAAAATAGTTTTGATTTTTTTTTTATTGAAAATGATGAAGAAGGATATGGATGTAATCTTCATTTGAGGACCAATAAAAAAGAGGAATCATATGTATAATTTTTAGCGCCTCACTTCACTAAGGCAAGCGCCTAGCGCCTAAGGCGATGAAGGGTCCTAGCGCCTTAAAGGCGCCTAGTGGAATGTGTATGGTTATGGTGTTCCAGTTTGAGTGAAAAAGTTCGAGTCCTATCCTTTATACCTGAAGTGTGAGTCAACATCCAGTAGGGGGAATGGGAAATTCGGTAGTAATCTATGTTATCAGATGTCAATTTTATGTTCTTCAGTGTGCTTGAAATTTCCATTGTTATCTTAATTCCATACAGAAAGGTTTTTGTTGAGGTGTGTGTCATCAAGTTGGTTTTCATGTGGAAAAAGTATTGTGTTTGTCCTTGACTACTGTGAAGAGTGCATAAATTTTCATTAGTGTTCAATATGGCCTGTTGGGCATGTAGCTTTTTATTGCTCTGTGTACTAATTGCTTCACTTTAATGATAATATGCAGCTCGTTGCATCCGGAGATTGTGCTGGAGCTTTAGATGTAACTGATGACTTGCAGAATTTGCTGGTAATTTTTAACAATGGTTTTGCTCTTCTAAAATTATGTCAACGAAGTTTAATCTCTAGTTTATAACACCTACTTTGAGTTGTCTTTTCGATTCAATAAATGGAGGGGGAATATTATCCATCTTCCCTATATTTTTTGTTGTTGTAGGGTGAATTTGTTAAACTTTATATTATCTGATGATATTACAATGTAAGAAGCAAAATGTGTTCTAACACGGCACATGTGCTTGGTTTCTGCTTTTAGATAAATAAATATTACAATGTTTCTTAGGGCTTCAATGGATTGGAGGAGAAGGGGGGAGTGGGGAGGGGAAGTAATGAGTTAGTGAGGACTGAGGAAAGGGAAAGGGAAGGGTAGTGATGAATAATCCTAGTTGTATATCTGCGGAAGGGGAAGTAGAATTTTTAATTTTTAGCCCATCATCGTCTTTTCCCTTCCCTTCCAAATCTTTAATCAAATCATGGGTTGACTTTCCAAGATTTGTAAAAAGAAAAGAAATGTTTCCAAACTTTTAATATTGAAAAGGTTTTTGGTTATGAAAGGCTTGTACAGAAAGTGCACATGCAGACAGATCTATAACCAGCAGCTGTATCCCCACAAACAACCACAGAACTTCCATATAGATCTAGGTAGGTCCATCAAAAGAAGCCAAAAATTTTAAATCCTTGAAAATACAAATGATAATGTTGAAAATGAATCCCGCCTATCACTGCTAAACCAATAAATAAGGAAATCATGTGGACAGTTGAAGAAGCATAGCACGTATGAATGCTTTCCAACTTCCTTTCCTTCCAAATGCGCCTAGTAAAGCTCTAAAAATGTGCTACTCCAAGCTTTCCTTAAGATCTATGTTGGCAACTTGATGCCGAGCACAAAGGAATGAACAAAAAGACCGAGACATAACTCAATGTTAATTTAATTTAAACATCAAAATATAAATTCCAGCACCTGTGAGCTACTGGAAATATCAGTGGCAATTGATTAGTAGTCTCTCTATCTCATTATCTTAGTTTTTTGAAGTCAAAATAGCATAAAAAATCACCAATTTAGGAAAAAGGCAACTGTTAAAAAGCTGATTAGACTGAGATATTAACTTAGCATAGAAAGCAAATCTGTCTGTGTATTCGGGTTATAAAAGTACATGGAGGATAAAGGGAAAGGAATATCAGCCTTATCCTCTATGTCATGTGAAACAGTTTGCCGGTGTACTCAGAAAAGAATTGTCTCCGCTCCTCCAATCCCGGTTGACAAAAATTTCTTTGAAAAAGAGAGGCCCAAGGACCTTGTGAAGCAAATGAGAACCAACCTACAGATGAAGTGCTCTTGTACCAGCAATGCTTAAAAGTTTAAGCGATTCAAAATTTGATCGTATCCGGTCACACGAAGTATCAAAAGAAGGAACTTTACACGAAGGATCATAAGAAGGAACTTTACGAATATTTAATGCTTTATTTCATAAGCAAGTTATTGTGGACGCGAGCTGTAGGATTTGAACCCATAACCTCCATGATGAAAGGGAGAGGGATACCCATAGTCAAGAGGTGTTGTGTATGATCATTTCTATTTTTGAACAGTTTTCATTTTAACTAATCACGCGTTGTTCAAAATCACTTCTTGCACAAAGAGTAGTCTAGATCTTATTCGTCATAGATTGTTATGAACTTAACTTCGAAAGGCATTTAAGGAAGTGTAGACTAGAGCCAGAAATTTTACCTGGTAATTCTTCTTATGTGGATGTTTTGTTGTGATCTAAATCAGTTTGTGGAGGCCATTGGACCACTACTGAATCTTTTAGTGTCATCTGCATAATTTTGGGACTATTATCCATATTAGTTTTAAACATATAAAGTTGAAGATGAAGATAAAGATGCTGATCTATTATGCATCATGGCTAATATGAGTTCTTTCTCTCATTTTATTTCCTTAAACAATTGCGGCATAGGAAGGAGAAGAGCTGACTGGTCTGCATTGCTTTCGTCACATTCGAGATCACCTTGCAACTGCAATAGATGCCGTTAACAGGTAACATCTATGTAAAGTGTCACATACTTTTTACCTTTTTCTCAAAAGTGACGCCATATTACTCAGTTTTAATCTTTGCTTCTCTTCGCCATGTCTCACAGTTTCAGTATTTGCTTTTATCGCTCTTCGTCATGTTTATACACTTGAAGTTCTTTTTTGAGGATTTTAGACACTCTCAAGGATTGAATATTCTTATCATTTTGGAGCTTGTGAGGATAGTCAGTGTTGTTGATATTTAGATTTCCTCATGTTTTCATTGCTTGAGATACCACTTGGCATTTTTTGGGGAGTTATTTTTTCAGGGTTATTAGGAAACTCGATCGTTTGCTTGTCTCGCCACCTCCTAGTCATCATGATCAGAACTCATATGTCAAATCTTTGAACGTCTTGCTGCCTACGATCTTACATTTATAGGGTGTTTTTTTTGGTTAATTGCTTATCGTATACTGTGAACTAGAAAACTATTAATTTCGATGAGACTAGACCTATTCTTTCATACCGGAAGTCCATTATCTGTAGGCTGCTGCACATATTATTTATTGACGGAGAGTTATACTTTATTTGAAACACTGTCTTGTGAAGCCTGAGCTTTTACCATTGTGGCCTACTCTCCTTGATACTTGCTAAAGTTTGTTAGGAACTTCATGTGCAAGCTTATTATTATCATTGAAATGGCTTTGGGAAGAGTTTGTGATAGTACACTCTATTTTATGAGTAAACAACTTGACTTATAAAATTCATTCTTGTAGC
Organism: Embelia ribes; assembly: GCA_001753735.1. NCBI lineage: Eukaryota > Viridiplantae > Streptophyta > Magnoliopsida > Ericales > Primulaceae > Embelia > Embelia ribes. The sequence continues at coordinate 23,753 of MKEJ01006666.1, read as the reverse complement.
ATTCTTTCTGGAAGAGTTTGGGATAGTGTACTACATTTTATGAGTCAACAGCTTGACTTATAAAATTCATTCTTGTAGCATTCTTTCAGCAGAATTTATGCGCACGTCTATACATGATACCGGCAATATGGACGTAGTAATATTATCAAGAGCAAAATCAAGAGCAAATTTTCTCAGGAATGGTGAAGACGATGAAGTAAGCATGATACTATCTTATGTCGCCCCCACTTTAGCTTGATATCATTATGCTTTACCAAAGTTTTTAGTTACCCTTCAGTTCTTTATCTGTATTGTATTTGTTCACACTTCAGTGGCTTAATTTGCTCAATCACTATCAATTCTTCTTTCTTCAAGTATAATGCAGAAAGAAATAAAGCCCTTATCATCACTACAGCGACATCTCCTTTCCTAATTGTAAGGATATCTGCTCAAGTTTACATTTTAACAGGTGAAAGTAGGTGAAGAAGGCACGTCAAGTTTCCGAGATCAATTTCTACCTGTTACAATTGGACTGCTAAGAACGGTAAGCGAAAGACTACAGTTCTTTTGGTGGATATGTCCCACTGTTAAGTCTTCTCAAATTTTGATTATTTTTTTCTTTTCAATATCTTTTCCATGTATCAATTTCCTTTTCAGTGATTTTATCTCTCATTTCTTCTTATTGGTGGCCTTGGGGGGGTTGTTTGTGTGAGTTGGCTTACACTTCTTATCATTGTTTTTAATTTCTATCATCCTACTATAATTTTGTGGTTGTAATGATCTATATTTGTGATAATGGCTTTATCTTGTTACTGAAGTAAAATTATATAAGTTGGAAATATGGAAGAAATCTGAAGATAAAAGATGAAATCAATCATCTGTCACATTTTTCGGCAATATGTTATATACAGTTATAGAAGGTAGGCAGGTCTTCATTGATTTGGTTCACTGGATACTGGGCCTGTCTTGAAGTGAACAAGTTCGTCAACACTGCTGCTTTCTATGCGGACCAGCTCTTTTAACTTCTGAATCAACTCTTTTACTTCGAAAGTTGGAACCATGGCTCTGTTGTTCTCTTTTATGCTTTCGGATCCGGTGGAAAATTAGAATATCAGCTGAGAGGGGAGTGCCAAATGACAAACCTTCAGCTGTGAATTGTGAAAGTGGTATTTGGCCTTCTGGATTAGTCCTACTGAGTCATGTATTTTAATTTTTTGGTTGAAGTGAATCAGAAGTTTTGCATGGACAAGGGAGAAAAAGCAGAGGAGGGGTATACGCTGGAGGCAGGCAAGAGGCTGTGAGTATATTTCAGGGAAAAAAAACTGGTACAGATAAAAGGTCCCAAAAACATGGTTGTCATGTAATCTGTGATTTCAGAATTCACTTTAATTAGGAATTGATCATTGCTATGGATATTTGTGCCAAGTTTGTCACACTGAACTTTCTTCTCAGCACTTTATTTTTGCCAGGCTCCACATTCTTCAAATTCGACTAAAGCTTGGTTGTTTCTTGTTGAACAACCTTGAGCTTTTGTTTAAGGCTTGAGCCTATGCTCGATTAGGGCTTGACCTGAGACTGTCTCAGTGAGCTGAGGTTGACTAAGATAATGCCTGGCTAATTTTGTCTTGTTTACACCCCTCGTGCACACAATAGGAGATGAAAGCCCCAAGGGTGATCTTGGTCGTGAGCCTCAATATGGGTTATTTTCCTCTCTGTAGAAATTATGATTATTTGGATAAGCTGAATGTTACAGCTCAAGTTATAATTTTTATATCCTTATCACAATTAGTTCTGCTATTTTGCTGCAAGATATCTATGCTACTAATTTAATTTCCTCGTTATTACTTTCAAGTTCTATTTTGAAATTTGCCAACACTAGAGTAGGCTGAGCTGGCTGTTTATAGTTAGGAATTTCATGTTCTTATTACATTTTCAGGCCAAACTTCCTTCAGTGTTGAGAGTATATCGTGATACTGTCACAGCTGACATGAAAGGGGCTATCAAGACTGCAGTAGCGGACCTGCTTCCTGTTCTTCTCACTCGACCAATGGAGTCTGATTTAACACCTGGAGATCGGGCAATTGATACAGATGGTAGGTTGGATTTTATCCTGTGGTAAAATATGTGGCAGTCTTCATGTTACACTATCTGCTAAATCTGCTTCAAAATTGGGGTATGTATGCTAGGGTTTGTTGCTGGTGTTTTTTTTAATTGTTTTCTGGTTGGCTCAGGTGGAGGCTCATCACTGGCAAGCAAGTTAAGAAGCTTATCATCTGAAAGCTTTGTTCAGCTTCTGGAAGCTATTTTCAACATCATAATGGTAATGTGCTCTTCATTTTTCTTGTACTCTGGCTGGGTTTTCATCTAATTCTGTCATTTTCAACTCTTTTCAGTAACCCAATTGTTACTGACGCATCAAGTCCTTTAGACCCGTGGTTTGGAGTAAAACTGAGAACAAGGGTCCGGAGGTGCTCTTACTTCCTGCAGAGTGTTCTGTTCACTGCTGGTCAAGGACCTTGGCTGGCTCTCAAGGCAGTACACTCAGTGGGAATTTCTAACATTCTAACCCTGCTTTGGGAATGCTTATAAGTTTTAGAATTTTGGGTTCTTCCGTTTTCCTACACGGAGAACTGGTATAACTTGATTGGTACCCTGGTCTAGAAAATTTTAAAAATTGAGGACACCCCTAAAATATATTAAGTTATATTGTCTGTGAGGTCAGGAATTCAAATTTGGGGGTTTTTACCCCTTTAGCAATTACTGAGCACACTATTATCATAATAATAACATTTGGAAAAATATAATGATCATGCTGAAATATTTGAATTATTACCCAATCTGTATCTCAAGCTAAATTGAACTCTTCGGGTATCTTTCATTTACAAACTAAATAAGCAACATTGATCTTTGTGATTTACAGCTTAACATTCTAATGGAGTTCCATGTGACAAAATGATATTCTTTTTTGACGACTTCATTGCAATATCAATTCATCTCATTGGGGGGAATAGTTATACATAAGTATCTGTTGGCTGTAGACGCATAATAAGTAGTTGGAAGTATTTGGATATCATCATATGATGGTATTGTTATGTAAAGTCTTAAAAGTGTAGATTACAACATGTACTTTATAAATGCTTGCTTCCATCACTCAAATTCAACACAGGTTTCTTTTACTCTTCTTATATCACCTTACTGTTTTGCCCATATATTCTATTTGAACTGTAGGCTTTCACCTCCAAGTGTTTTACATTTCTTCCTTTCCTCCCACCATTTCCCCATGTTCATGGTCTTTAGTCAATATTTTAGCAGAATGAAATGTAATCTTTCTTTTAGTGAATGCAGGCTCATTTGGGGCGGGCTTCTGAAGTTAAAAGGGCAATTGAATGGATTATGTGTAATATAGATGGTCACTATGCTGCTGATTCAGTTGCTAGTGCAATTGCACTTGGTTCGGCAGCTTTAGAAGCAGCTCAGGAGACAGATGGTCAAACTGCTTCTGTTATGTCGTACTCTTCTCACAGGAATGACTCGAAAATGCCTTCATTACATGCAAAAGCAAATGATGGCACTAGTACATCAAATTTATCCAAAAACTTCAGGTAACCTCCTCTTTGTTGTTTAGTCGGTGCTTTTAGTTTTGGATAGTATTGAATTCATTCATTTCAGAGCAACTGCTAACTGCCTTAAGCATCCATTAGTAAGTTGTTTGTTGCTCTCTTCTGTCATATGTTTGCATTGTGTACAAAGCTTTCAAAAACCAGAAGCTACAAAAATTGGTTCTAGAAGACTAGCTTTTACTGCCCCTGGAGTTTTGAAAATCGAATTAGAATTAGTATCTAAATGGTTTTCTGGTTCTCAATACTAAAAACAAGAACTGGAAACTTGTACAAAACTAACCTTTTGTGTTACATGTGTGCATGTTTTCTTGGTATTACTTCCTATGTTGAGACTAGTTTGTAAATGCAAAGTTTGTGCGGTGTTCTTGTTTAGTTCTTTTTTTTATCATTGGGAACTGGTCATAGTGTGCCAGATTGTTCTTCACAGATTAGCTGTAATAATAATTATTTTTATTATTACTATGATTACTTGGAAATGAAAAATAAATAAATTTCAAATAGTTTACACATCACTGTGTACTTAATATGAACTGATGTCATGTTTCTTGACAGAGCTGATGTACTGCGAGAAAACACAGAAGCTGTATTTGCAGCATGTGATATTGCTCATGGAAGGTGGGCAAAGCTCCTTGGTGTCCGTGCTCTTGTTCATCCTCGATTAAAATTGCTGGAGTTCTTAAGCATATATAATGTAACTCAGGAGTTCATAGCTGCTACTGAGAAGGTGCTGTAATTTGAATTTTTATTTTAGGTTTGATAGAATTCTCTGCGCTTCAGTTAGTGGTGATGATGTCTAGTTATACGAACTTAAACAGATTGGTGGAAGGTTGGGATACAGTATTCGAGGAACTCTACAGTCACAGGCCAAAGCTTTTGTTGATTTCCAGCATGAATCTCGAGTTTGTTTTCTTCATCTGTGTTTCCCTAGTTTTCGATTTCCTTTGCGTGATTTTGAAATAACTTATGGGTTACATCTTCTAGATGGCAAAAATCAAGGCAGTACTGGACCAGGAAACTTGGACTGAAGTAGATGTTCCACATGAATTTCAGGCCATTGTCACGTCTCTGTTTTGTCCAGAGTCTTATGAGCGGCCAGATAATGGTCAAGGTTATAGTGCTATCAGTGGCAATTTAGTTGCCTCAAGTAATGATGGTCCCCTTATGGCAGACGCTGGACTATCAAATTCTCAGGAGCATACCCCCCAAACTGAATCTCTTGAAACATCTTCTCCCTCTGCTCAGGAAGCTAATAACAGAAAATCAGATGCTGTAGCTTCTGTACCTCAGAGCAACAGCGCTAACTCTAAGGAACGTGGAAAAGCTTCCTCTCAAACACTTGCGTTTGGAGGCCTTGGTTATCATATGGTAAACTGGTAATTTCTTCTTATTTGCTCACTTTAGAAAAAAAGGTTTACTCTTCTTCCTGTTTACAGTCTCCACTGTTTAACTTGGTATTCACATTACTGTTTGTCCGCTCATTTCACTTCAATAATCATATTTAATGCTTGGCATCATTTGTAGCTATCTTTTTTTTTTGTTGGCAATCATCAATTTTAGCTATCATATTATGGTTAGGGAGGATTATTAGTGAGATTAACAAATAGATGTGATTATGTTTTCTTGCGGTGTAAGCTTTAGGGGCCAACCACATAAATCACAGCTTGTTATTAGTGTGTTAGTGTTTTCTACCATTTATTATTTTCCAACGGTATTTTCCTGCTTTCAGTGGCTTAATATTGCTGAAGATGTTGTCAGAGTATATTGAGATGAATAATTATCTGCCTGTACTGTCCTCTGAAGTTGTTCACCGTGTTGTTGAATTGCTGAAGTTTTTCAACACTAGGACTTGTCAGCTTGTTCTTGGTGCTGGTGCGATGCAGGTAATTAGTTGTTTGTAAAGATAGGTCACTTTTAGATGTCAAAAATTGAAATGCTAAAACCTGACTTTGTTCATCTGCTCCATCACTCTTTCAATGTTCTTCTCCGTACAAAAGCATAACCTTGAATGGAGTTTGAACTTTCAATTCTTGACCTAATTTTATGTTTACCATAATCTGCATTATCATGAAGCCCCAAATTTATATGTTGGAGTTTTAGAAACTAGATCGGCACAACACCCAACCACCTCGCTCTCCCCGCCAAAATAAAAAGGGGAAAGAAGAGGAAAAAAATACCATCCTCATCTTTGTACAGTTTCAGAATAGCTTTTTGTAAACTATTTGTCAATTTCACTATCTAAATCTTGAAGGAATGTGGTTAAAGAAAGGTCGTGGTATTGCATATCACACATTTCTCTCAGTAGGTGAACAAAAACAGTTGAATGGAATGAATAGAGTGACACTGGATCAAAAGCGGGCCTTGTGTTAATTTTTGTTTTGATAGGTTATAAGCATATAAAGACTATCAGTTATCTCCTTGACGTTTCAAAACTATCGATGTACTCATCAGGAGTGTGCTTTTTGTGCAAGTTTTTCGTAAAGGCAAGAATTTTGGTAATTGTGTTATTATGTATTTTCTTCATAGATTAGTGGTGATAACCTCAGAATGAACAGCCAGTAAAATTGCTGGTTTTTGGAAGCCTCAGGGGTTAGCTCCTCAAAATGTTTTAGAGCAACTTTTTTTCATTGCCATATTTATATCAGACTTGTACTTGTGCACCATGTAATGTCTTCTTTGATCTTTGTTTGCAGGCTATTGTGTTTTCGATATGCTCTTTTTATGGGGGATACTAAATTCATTTGTTGTCTTTCGTGGAGTGCAGGTTTCTGGCTTGAAGTCTATCACTTCTAAGCACTTAGCGCTGGCAAGTCAGGTTGTCAGTTTCACATATGCAATTATTCCTGGTAGGTGATGATACTTTATGGTCCCATCATCCCCATGAAGTTTTTATGTTTTTAATTTGTGTTTGTGGAGATGAGAATTTGGGTCGTTGAAAGAGAAACTGAGGCTAAGTTTGGCAATGCTTTTTGAGGTGTTTGGTAAAATTAAAAGCCTCTGCTTCTCATATCCCACTATTGCTCCTCTTTTAGTGCTGTAAGAAGCAAGTAACTTCTGCTTAGTTTATTTGTTGTTCCCAATATACGATTTAAAATATTCATATCCCCAATCTGTACTTCGGTCATAAGTGAAAAATGCACTCTATCATAGTTTTATCAGGCACTAACCCTATACTACAGCAGTTTCTATTAACTATTTATCTGACACTATTATCATAGCTGATTGTAGAACCACTTCTCAAAATCAACTTCCAAAGCTGATACGGGAAGCAGTTGCAAACTCAGCCTGACTAAGAATGAAAAAATAAGTTGGCATATTTCGTTAATATGTTGAAGGAGCAAAATAGCATTTCCATAAATATGTCCGTGCACCACCGTATTTTTGTTTGCCTGAACATTGCCTACTTTGGATAAGAAATGGAAATTGACATCTAAGATTAAGAAAGAAAAAGATCATTGCTCAAGGAGAGCACCATGATTCTACAAAACTAAGATGACTAAAAATGGGTTTCTTAATTATCTGATATGTCCATTTGATAAAATCAAATTTTAAATGAAAATATCTGTCTCTTTTATTTCTGTAGATGTTCATATTCTTGATTATTTATCTTCTTTAATTAATATATCAAAACTTCTTTCGGTGTTTCTTAAGCAGTTTATTGTAAACTTTTCGGTATTAGTATTTTTAGTTCTTATATTTGAACCTTGCCACATTTATTTATCCAAAAAAATTAACTGTGTTCTATATTTAGCAATAGTGCGGAACACATACTATGCTTTTATTTACATATTTCAATGGGTGAGAATAATCTATATTGCTAGCTTGTTTTTTGCATGTTGAACCAAGAAATCAGGAGGATTCTGTTCTTGAAAGTACCTGAGACACGAAAAACATTGTTGCTATCAGAGATTGACCGTGTAGCACAGGTAACTTATTGTCCATGCATCAGATATATGTTCCTCCCCTACTGATATATTGTATCTGCTTCCTACAGCTAAGTTTGATTATTTTTATGAGTTTGTATGTTTATAATTTTGTTGAAATGGGTTTGCTTTAATGTGTGAGATTGTGGTATGACTCTTTTGCTTCATAGTGATTGTTGCAGTTAAGTTCATCAACTCTATTCGTAATTGATAGCAGCATTAATGCAAACTGTCTGTTTATCGAAAGAAATCAGCTGGTAATTGATTGATCCTTAAGCGTGCAAGAAATTATACATAGCAGGTGCACTAGGAACAATGTAGTTTTAATTCGGTAAGATACCGAGTATCGATCTCGAGGATTCCTACTGAACCTAGAAATCCTAAGAACAATCTAACACATAGTTCACTTTTTTAGAATTCAATTCATGCTAGTTATCTATTTAAATTAACTCTACTCCAATTCCTTGGTTGTTTTGATTTGAGAGAAAAATTGGTTAACTACTTACTAAATGCAAATTTAACAAAGCAATTAAAATCTCGCCTAAACTGGAAATTTAATAAATTAATTTCCTCTCCCCAATTCTCCTAATTAATGAGCTCCAAATAAAGTTTGTCTAGAAAATCACTTATGTTTATAATCTGGTTTACTTTTGCCTAGTGTGTCATCAGGAGTTTGTCAAACTCCATAACTACGCCTAGACGATTTCTAAGGTACTCAGACCAGTTAAAAACTTTAGATTTTAGACAAAATGAATTTTGGATTAAGTGTATTATAAATATGCTCATCAATTAGAGATGAGGGAGATTCCACTAATTTATTTTCATCCCCTAGGCAAGAAAAGGACCCTAGTCTAGCATATTAATAATGAACATGGCAAACAATAATAAAAATCCATGGAAGAAGACAAAACCAATATGGAGAATATCAATAATGATTAATGAAAGAATAATTAAGAACTGACAAAATTGTGAGTAGAAGAACAAAGTGGTAAAAATTCTCCAAAATCTACACCCCCCACTAGCCGCCTCCAAAATTAGAGAAACAAAAGGTAGTGAATTAGGATTAAAAGAAACCCTTTATGTCTCTATAATCATAGGAAAGACAAAAATACCCCTTAATGAGATAATTGGCTTGGAAAACCGAGCCAAAATAATAATAAACAAGTGATCCCGCTGTTGTCTCACGTGCAAGGCACGTGTCTGATTATAGACGTTTGGATCGATCCAACAACTATTGGATCGATCCAAAAACTATTGGATTGATCCAACTGAGGTTTGAATGAGTATTAAATGGTGTATAATTGTTATAAAAATTTATAACAAAAAATATCATATAAGGGGGAGGGGAGGATTATATTTGTGAGTTTGAGCCCAATTTCATCTCATTCTTGAGTTTGTTTGTGAAAACCAAGTGCGGATTCTTGATCCTTGAAGCATGGAGAACATTTTTAGATAAGTCTCGTTACATATCTCATTCGTTCACTATTCCTCAATTTTCGTGTATTGTTCGTACGTGAAATTAAATTTGATATTCTTTATCCTCCTGTTGAGTAGAGTGTTTTCTCTTGTAGATTTGTTCCAATACATGTTCATCTCCTAGATCAAACTGAGAGGCAAAGAAGGGGGAATTTGGAGCTTTTTTGACGAGAGGCTTTCAAGTGTAGTCTAACACATTTATAGGTACGATTAGTCACAAAATAACAACATAAGTGTGAATTTATGTGTGTACCTTAACGTGTAACTTTCGTGTTGGTTTATATGTTTGATTACATGCTATTTATGTGAATTTCTTTTGACTATTGCTTTGAAATTTAAGCATGTGTAAGCGTAGAGCATGATTTCATAATGATGCACATATCATATAATCATAGGGAGTTGTGACATGTTATGACTGAAATTGAAAACATAAGTTTTCGATAGCGATGTGTTGCGTAGTTAAAATGATTTCAAAGCGATGGCGTGGGTGTTTTGTGAGATGAAATTGAAATAAGGCGATGACTTTTCTGAAACTATGCGTTGTTTATGAAAAGAAGTGCATTGTTGAATTAAAATGATTTTTTCAGAATAAATATGTGAGCTGAATTCATTAGGTTGAGTCGTTTTAACTTTCTTTTTTGGAAAAGTACCGACTTGTTTGTGTGGAGAGATAAACATTAAATAGAAGACTCGTTGCCTTATCGTGAAAGTCATAAAACCTGCTCAGGGATTTACCATTGATTGCGTCACTAAATTGAGAGACAAGTCAATGAGGCTTTTATTGAGTCATCGAGTGGGTGATAGATCATAGCTATGTTTTAAAACGAAATTATATACTAGTCCCACCTTATTATTTGCATCGCAGTCAAGTTGTGTTGGGGAAGGTCTTTGTGTCGATGTGCTTGTGTTGGCCTTCATTGCATTGCATTCATACCTAAACTTTTGCATTCATGTTATACTTGAGGTATCATATAGAATCACATTTATCATGTTATTTAGAAGGCTAATTCGTACATTTTTCTTTGCATATTGTATTCAAATTGCGGTGTAGGTGTGGAGACAAACGAAGGTTGTCCTTGAGATTGGATGTGCGCTGATGTACATATTTTTGCAAACTTGTTCTTGATTTATGTGTAGCCTCATTATTCATGTTGTATTTATTTGAAGGCTAGTGTAGATGTGATGTATATTTTGGGCCACAACGAAAGATAGATTGTTGTATTATCTCTTGTTGTCGCCTTAAGTGACTTTAGATATATTACATTTAATGAGGCTAGAACAAGATGTAATATTATTTAATTTAAACATGTAGCTTGTTGATTTATATCATCGTGGAGTTTACTTTTTTTTTTTTTTTTATGTTGTTGATATTATCTTGTAAGCATGCTATAATACCATTCTTTTTACGCGGGCTCTAATATGAAGTAGAATTAGATGTGGCGAGAATTGGCCATACAATGATGTTTTCTTTTTTCATTTCTGTTCTAAAAAACTATAATTTTCTTTTCTTTTCTTTTTTTTTTTTAAAAAGGGAAAACACTTAACTAGGATCTCCGGCATTCGGAGTGTGACGTATTATGACAGTTAGAAAGCACGTTCTCGTAAAGGCCAATGATACTCAAATAACAATCCTTGGATAAAGTTTCGACAGCTCATGAAAGGGAGATCCCTTATTCCTGTTTAGCTCAACCTCATTTTTCGCATGCACCAGGCCCTAAAAAATAAAAACCTTACTTAACAAGTTGACACAATTGGACATATTCATATTAACAACAAAATTCTTACAATTTCGTGCAAATTCTATATGATCAATAGCCCATCTGAGCTTAGCACAAATCTTAAAAACATTTACAAGCAGAGGATATAAGACCTATCACATGATCATGTGTACTCACCAACATTATGCATGAGTCATGTATAAGACCTATTATGGTCTCATCTACAAATTATTCACCCAGAGAGGAACTATTATCTATGAATTTCAATAAAGGGAGGCTTGCCACTTCTTCGAGTAGATTTAGTCCTTGCGGCTGAGTTTCCATCTGGTATTTGCTTACTTCAAACCACTTCTGATTTTCTTCTCTTCATTTTTGAAACATTTAAAAGGAAATAAAAAGTACCAAAGAAATAATGCAGATATCAAATCATGCAACACAGAGACTGTAATAAGGGAACCTTTATAAGATACCATCACCAAAAATAGAATATAAAATTCCAACAGTCTCAATCTGTAGAGCGAGGACCATTTTTTCCCAGCTTACAATGGACTGCCCCTGGCGTTTTCGGACTATATGTTGCTGAATCATGAAATGACCGCCTTTCAACAGTCATCAAAGAAATCTACAAAATTACCAAGTCGACTATGAAATTGTAAGCAAAGCTGATAAAAATATAGGGAAAGTCGAAATTGGCACTGTGAACACTGAAACCGAACTTTATAGAAATAGATAGTCTAGCTAAGAAATGTGATCATTCCTTATGAATTCTCAAGCTATGTCAGAAATCTGCTTTTGATCCCTCTCCTTGTATTGGTTGCAATATACAATTACTTACGTGTACAGAGGGAAAATGAAACAGAAAAAGAAAGAGGGAAAAATGTTGCTACCTTGTTGAACCCCAGCGGAATTGACATTCTGCACGCGAGAACTACTAGATGGTTCAAGTAGTAAGCTCAGTTGCAATACATTAGATCCTAGTGGAGATAGCTGATTGAGGAGAAGCAAATCATTTTTGTTTTCATAAGCATTCTTCTTCAAAATAGCCACCAATCCCTGACCAAAAAGCGAAATTCACTGCAAGAAATACGGTAATCCTAATGGCAGTGCAAGATGCCAAAAGGAATTACTACTCTCTAAATACAGGGAATAAAGTAAAGGACTAACCAAGGACCAAAGATAAAACAAGGGTGCTTTTTTATGTACTTTACGTTCCTTTTTTGTGACCTGTTTTTTTTTGGGAAATATGCTTCACAGGCATTAGCTTTGATGTGGTAATAACTGCAGCACTGAAACAGTGGTGCAAGGATATCAATGTTTCTCTCGACTCATCTTTAATCAATGAAATCATGATTTACAGAAAATTAAATCCATTTCTTTTATTATGTAAAGCATTATCTTTGCTATCTTACATAACATAATCAAGTTCGTTTCTGGGGGTACACGTGCTTTTGGTAGAAGGAAGATGAGAGTTGTGGCTATTGAAAAGGAAAGTAAGGCAACTGCAAGAGAAGGCATCAGGTTGTGTTTCATACACAATAATCCTCAGTCTAGCAGAAATCAGGATTTCCTTCAAAGAGAGAAAGAAGATTCTCATTTTTCATCAAGTAATACTTTAACTGGTCAAAAAAACTAGACAATTACATAAGAGAAAAAGGAATGGAGACAAGCAAGTTCATTTACTCATGAAAGCCCTTGTAACAAAGAAATGATTCATTTTTGGAACCGAATATATGAATCAAGCTGTGTTAAATAGGCTCAAGCTCTATATCAGTTGACTTTGTAATTTCGTACCAAGGATTGGAGTATTCCTTGTACTCTTTTGAATTAAAATTACCGGTTAAAAGAAAAAACCCACCTCAATTCCCTTATTTCCTGCGTTGTTCTTTTTTATCTAAAGAGCATTTTGAAGCATGTATATATGTTACCAGCTATAAAAGGTCCAAGACAAAGTAAGTTAAGTTATAAGGTTCTTATTAAGTAGCATCGGAGAAATAAAAACAATAAAGAGCTTGAAAAGAAACAAACTGAAAAAGTGTAAAGAATACGTACCATCTGCACCATATCAAGTTCATTCAGAGGCACAGCATTTAGGCCATCAATGGTCCCAGCTACAACCTTGAAAATGGAATTGAAAACAATTCCAAACTCATGGCCATAATATACGAAAAATGTATTATCTGGAACACATGTATTAGCATGCTCTATGATAGTTCTCCATGTCTTGCTTGAGATTGTGCCACCCAGTGCCTACAAGTACCATGAGCAGGGTTGAATTGTAGTCGACTACATACGTATATGAACCTGAACAGATTTCTATTGTGGAGTTAAAGAGAATTTGAATTTTTTCTTACATCACGTAGTGACATTGGCTCAACATTATATAACTGCAACAAATCCTGAACCGTGGTGATTCCTTTGTCAGCTAACCTTCTCTGGAATACGCCATCTTTCCCTATCTTTTCCAAACGCCATACTTCGTCTCCCAAGTTTGGAGGATAATGCTTCTTGTAAGCTGAAAAAAGATATTCAGTTTCAAAGGCGCCCGTAAAAGATGCATAAGTGGACTTACGCATCCTGGCATAAAAAAGAATATAAACATTAAACGAAGTCTGTTAAACCGTAAGATGAAAAGATAGTACATATGTTCATGAGCATCCGGGTTCCGTAAAAAACAATTAAGTAAAGCAAATTAGGGAACATGAAATTTAGAGTTCCTTAATTGGGGAAAGGACTATAAATCGCTTTTCACAAAGTGAATAATAAACATCCCCAAAGCACTTGGAATCAGGTATCATTTTTTTGTCATCAACAAACTAGAAAGCAATGGGTGGCACATGCATAGTCCAATAATGATTACTAAAGGATCAAAAACAAGTATAGTCCCATAGTCCGAAAACAAAAAGTAAATCTTGTTGGTTTCTTGAAAAATCATTAACCTTGCAAAGTGAAAATGCATAATGGAGCATAAGCATTCAAATGACATTTGTCAAGCAGAAATGAACAGTTGGTAATGTTGGCATTTATCAAGCATCATAATTCGTGAAAGAATCGAAGTGGTTCGATGGACACAAAAAGCTAACCTGGCAATCAAAGTTCCTACAGTCTAAGTCATTAACTCATTATAACTTCTTATCAACAATATGTTGATACACTAAACCACGTCTACATATGCTCCAATATTTTCCATGCATATTTTATCAAATATAATCTCCTGGGTGATTCAATAAACCAACAAGATAGCAAAAGCAGAGGAAATGACTCACCCTCTCCTCGCTGATCTATTACCACAAAGGCTTCACTTCTTGCTTCTCTTATCCTCACTTCAGTAGGGATACTTCGAACAGATCTTACACCTAATCTAAATTTTCCACTTCTTATCCAGCTTGAATTATCCGTAAAGAAAATATTGGTTACATAACCAACTCCATTTCTCAGACTGATGTTCAATGTTCCAGCCAATAATGGCCTTTTTCCTTCTCTAGCATGCACAATTTTTGCACCGAAGTCCTTCTCAGTCCAATTGTCCTGATCATCAGCCCCAAAATCACCATCAAGGACCAAAATTTCAACCTTGAGTGAAGACAGAGATCCAGATGTTATAATTTTCTCGGAAATAGCTTCACGTATAACAATTTTGACTGGTGTACCATTCTTAGATTCTATCCTATTTCCGGTGAACAGTTTAGAGGGCAATTTATCCTCAATGTGCAGTTGCCAAGACTTCACTTGTAGCAACTCAAATCGATTGGTTGATGAACTGCAAGAAGTTCACAATCTGTTATATAGACATTAAATAAGAAATACTACAGGAATGATGTTCCAAAACAGACCAAAATCAAGAGATATAGAATGCAAAAATAATTGAGGTCTTGAGGAGAGCAAAGCGAATATACTCATTATTCTATTTTATTTTTGACATTAAGGGAGCAAAAATTAAACTCATTTAAATCAACAACGAATCAATGTTTTAATGACGAAATAACATAAAAGAGAGATAATATTGTATGGGAGAAAAACTGAGTGCTTGACAATGTTCAACCTCATCTCTATTTATATACATATATATTTGACGTGTGGGAATTCTGGAAGATTCCCGTAATCATATATACAAAATATATCATTTCCTAATTTATATATTAAAATATATACTACTATATGTAAATAATTCTTATATATTAAAATATATACTACTATATGTAAATAATTCTAACACTCCTCCTCAAGCTGGAGCATATATATCATACGTTTCAAGCTTGTTACAAATATATTTGACACGAGACCCTCCCAAAGCCTTTGTGAATAAATCTGCAAGTTGGTCTTTTGACTTCACATGTCTTGTTCTAATCACGTTATCCATAACTTTTTCACGAACAAAGTGACAATTAACTTCAATATGTTTGGTTCTCTCATGGAATACTAGATAACATGCAATATAAATCGTGGATTGATTATCACATAATAACTCCATAGAACTAGACTGTTAAAAACCAAGTTCCTTTAAGATATGCTTCAACCATATCAAATCGCATGAAGTATGAGCCATTGCTCTATACTTTGATTCTGCATTGGACCTTGCAACAACGTTTTGCTTCTTACTTTTCTACGAGACAAGATTTCCACCAACAAATACGCAATACCCTGTAGTTGACCTTCGATTGTATGGACAGCCTACCCAATCTGCATCTGAATATCTTTGAACACAGGTGTTGTAATGATTTTGATACAACAATCCTCTCACTAGTGCTCCTTTGAGATATCTTAATATTTGAATAACTGCATCCCATTGACTCGTCCGGGGAAAGGACACGAATTGACCAACACCACTAGTTGCAAACAATATATCTGGCCTTGTTACAGTTAAGTAGTTTAACTTTCCAACTAACCTCTGGTATCTTTCAGTATCGTCCAACAACTCTCCTGGATCCTGCATAAGTTTACCATTAGGATCTATAGGAGAGTCAAGAGGTTTAGATTCTATTATTCCTTTCTCCGATAACAAATCCAAGACATATTTTCGATGCGATAAAGAAATACCTAAACGAGACCTGGCAACTTCAATACCGAGAAAATATTTTTGTGGACCAAGATCCTTCGTGTGGAATTGGCATTTTAAGAATTGTTTCAACCTTTTAATCCCCTCTTTGTTTTCTCCTGTAATTATAATGTCATCCACATATACCAATAACACAATCTTACCAGCCGTAGAATGACGATAGAATATTGAATAATTGACCCCACATCGTCGTAAACCAAATTGCATAACTACTTCACTAAATCTACCGAACCATGCACGCGAAGACTACTTAAGTCCATATAATGCCTTTTGTAGACGACAAACTAAGCCATACTCCCCCTAAGCAACAAACCCCGAGGTTGCTCTATATGAACTTCTTCTTCGAGATCTCCATGTAAAAAGGCATTTTTTAAGTCAAGTTGATGCAATTGCTAGGAACAAGATGCGGCAAAATAAATAATAAGACGAACCGATGTGAGTTTAGCAACTTGAGTTAACATCTCCATGTAATCCAAGCCATAAATTTGGGTATATCTTTTTGCAACTAGACGTGCCTTAAGACAATCAATCTTCCCATCAGAGTAAAGTTTAACGGTATAAGCCCAACGACAACCGAAGGTTGTTTTTCTTGCCAGAAGAGGAACAAACGTCCATGTACCATTAGAATGAAGAGCACACATCTCTTCTTCCATTGCCGTTCACCAACTAGGATGAGATAAGGCTTCATAAACATTCTTGGGAACTGAGATAGACGATAATGAAGCAACAAATGAAGTACATGTTTGGAAAAATAGTCATAGGTAACAAAATTAGAAATCGGATGTGAAGTACAAGACCGTTTACTTAGTGAAGGGCAATGGAAAGTGCATCCTCAGCAGGTGATGGTGGACTTGAAGACATTGGTAGTGTTAGCGGAGAGCTAGAGTCATCAGAAGGAGGCTCAATAATTGTTGCACACGAATGACGAGAGTATACTTGTAGGTAGGGTGGGGGACAGAAAGAGTCTAAGTAGGAGGCAGAGACAAGGCTATTGGAGGCACAACTGGCAGCGGGAGAGCATCATCAAGATTAGAGGAAGTGTGCACGTTACTAAAATATGGGATAGACTCAAACAAAGTAATATCAGAGCAGGTAAAAAACCTATATAACATGGGATTGTAACATCAATATCCTTTTTGAGTTTGAGAGTAACCTAGAAAGACACACTTGATAACTTGGGGATCCAATTTATCAATGCCAGGAGAAAGTTGAAAATTAAAACAAGTATACCCTAAAATACGAGGTTGGAGGGAAAATGGAGGGACCTCGGGAAATAGAAGAGATTGTGGTGTCTAACCCTGAAGAACAAATGATGGCATGTGATTGATTAAACATGCAGTGCGGATGTCATCACTCAAAAAACGCTTATGGGGCATTCATTTGAAACATCAAACACCGAACTATTTCCATTAAGTGTTGATTTTTTTGTACCGCAACACTTTTTTGCTGAAGAGTATTAAAGCAGGAAGATTGGTGAATAATGCCAAAATAAGCCATATATTCACTGAATGGATTTTTAAAATATTCTTTAGCATTATCATTACGAAGTATACAAAAAGATAAATTAAATTGGGTTCTTATTTCAGCACAAAAAGAGCAAAAAACAGAAAACTCAGAACGGTTTTTCATTACGAAAAGCCAAGTAGTTTTGGAATAGTCATCCACAAACGTAAGAAAAATAACGAAATCCTAAATGCAAAACAACTCGACTCTGACCCCAAACATCAAAATGAAGTAACATGAATAGGCTTAGTGCCCTTTTATTGACTCGGGGAGCAAACGAAACATGATGGTGCTTTCCCAACTGACATGACTTACAATTCAATGATTGAACATGACTCAAACTAGGAACAAGTTGTTTTAACTTATCTAATGAAGGGTGCCCCAAACGATGGTGAACCTCTAACAGTGAAATTGCGACCTGACATGCAGTGGAACAAAAAGATGACTCGTCAAAGCGATAAAGTCCTCCCTCTTCATATCATCCGCCAAACGTCTTCTTTGTTTTCAAGTCCTGGATAGTAAAACAATGAGGTGATAAGGTGACTGAATAATTCAACTCTTTGGTTAATTTACTAACAAACATTAAATTAAATGGAAATGATGACATATATAAGACAGAGGATAAACAAATGGTTGAACTAGGAGTGGCAATATCAATACCCTCAACATGAGTTGTGGTACCATTAGCTAAGGTAACTTTAGCTAGGGTTGTAAAATGTTGGACAATACTAAAAAGGTTTTTCTTACTAGACATGTGATCAGTGGTATCCGAGTCTAATCCATAGGGATGGGAGACTAGAGCTAGAAGACAAGCATGCTACTGAGCTACCTCTTTAAGCAAGCGAAGCGATAGAAAGAGATATCTACTAAGTATTCTTGTACCGTAAAAAATGAGAGTATTCCTCGCCTGAAATAGTAACTGGTAACGGTGCCTCCGAAACGAAGTGAATACTATGGTTGGCCCAGATAAAATAGTGTTAGCCACACGTGGGGGTTTGCCATGTAAATTCCAACATTGATCAATGGTATGGTATGGTAGATTACAGTGTACACATCTCTTAGGTGCACCTCTTCCACTTCCTCCTCGATCACCTCGAGAACCAGAATTTTGTGAATTTCTCCGATTACTGCGTCTTCCTTAAAAATTACCATTATTATGAGAAAATTGAGATAACTACCCCACCAAAGCAGACGGATTGGTGTCAATAGAATTCTTCTGACTTACGAGATAGATCGAGATACTTAGGAGTATGTCTCAGATAACGTGGGAAGTTCAGCCCCACTCAAAATCTGTAATCAAACAAACTCGTACTTGGGCTTCAATCTTGCAAGGAACTTAAAGTACAAATATTTGTTCTCCCTGCTCCAGCATTTTCTTAACATCCCTAGAAATAGGAAGAACAATCTTAAGTTATTCATGAAACGTTTGATATGAGAATAGTAATCTGTAACTGATTTATCTCCCTATTCTAGGTTGAAATATTCATGAGATAAATCGTACATGCGTGATAGATTGACAGAAAGTAACTCACCAACGTAGTTCCAAAGTTCCTTGCATGTATCGACATGACTACACATATCCATAATCCGCGGTTCCATGTTGTTCCACAACAAACTCACCATCCATGCATCATGTTGACTCCAATTTTTGCTTTCTTCATTGATAAGAGCGGTTTTGGCCAAATGATCTAACTTTGCATACCGGTAAGAGACATTTTCACAGCTCTCGCCCATTGTTGACAGCTATCACCAATTAACTTAATTGTGGTGAGTTGAATGAGCATACCAGAAGGTGGTGCAAGCGACGATGTAACTTTATTAGCCATTAGACAAGGATATACTCAAATATATATATATATATATATATATATATATATATATTAATAATTGAACAAATAGTGTTACCCCTTAAACAGAATAGAAGGATTGTTATAAACTACAATCGCAACCTTAAACAGAACAGATTGGGCAGAGAGCTAAGCCAGAAACCTACGATCGCAACCTACGGTAGCCGGCGGCCTTTGACAAGGGTCGAAATCCATCAGGCGACGTTGACAAGGACGGAAGACAAGAGACGGCAACACATGGGACTTAGGGTTGTCACTATACTCGCGCGTAGTAGCGCATGGGCAAGGCTCTAGTAACGTGGTTGGTGGAGGATGGTCGACCTAGATCGTACCACCAATTGACGATAAATATCTTCGATTACAAAGTAATCAAAGGTAACAGTTAACGGCTAGGGTTTACAAGGACAGAAACGATGATGGCAACTGTTTGCTGTTGATTTTGCAATGGTTAGGACTTATACGGTAAGTATTGTATATTCTTCTATTGTTAGAAGAATCACAAATGATGATGGCTGGGGTTTATGATTGACCCGCTCTTATACCATGTTAACGACATAATAATATAAAATAGAGACAATATTATTTGAGAGAAAAAATGAGTGCTTGACAATGGTCAAACTATCTCTATTTATATACATATATTTGACATGTGGGAATTCTAAAAGATTATAGTAATCATAAATACAAAATATAACATTTCCTAATTTATATATTAAAATATATACTACCATATATACATGATTCTAACACTTTGTATCATATAACATAAGTGACCTTGCAGTAAAACTATTAAAAAATAACAAGGATTGTAAGACAGTCATATGTCACAAGTACATGGCAAGATTAAATTACCTTGGAGATGGCTGATACATTAGAAGTGCACGCTCCATTTCCTCTTGAATCTATCATTTGAAGATAAACGGAATAATTACAAGAAATCATACATAAATGGTCAAGGAGAGATTCGTCTCCGTGTGCGTAAATTGTAATTCCAATGAAAAATAGAAGAAGAAGACCACATGCCAGAACACTAGGATGCACCTCAACTGCTCAGTCTTTCAACTATTAGATATACACACACACACACATTACAAATCCAATGTATATGTATAAACAAACTAATTCAATAGGCTAGATACTGCCAGAGCAAATTGAAAGCACGTAGAAACAGTTATCAATCAGTTTATCATAAAGTAATAAACAAGGAAGAGACTATAATTAATCAAATCTCACAGTTAGACAACAAAGCAACACAACTTTGAAAACAAAGGTAATAATCACTAGAAGCAAAAGAAACGAATCCTACCACTCTTCGGAAAAGAGGTTCTAATGTCATTCCAAACTCTTCTAGTGAAAGTTTCCTCATCACTTGACGAACAACACTGCATAAAAACATATGCACTGGTAAGAACTGTCATGGCAGATTACCAAGGAAGAAAGTCAACTCCATATGCTAAAGTAACTAAACCACCCACGATACGAAAGTAAATCGTCGCTTGGACTTTTGGGGTGGAACTTCTGACCCAACATCGTCCTTTTGATTCCCATCTGTTTGATCCTCGTGATGGCGTTTCTGTACCATCCAACCAGACAAATGTAACTGCCAGATGTAAATAGCCAAGCACTTTCTTTTTTGAGACTAGGTACCAAATAAATGTCCAACACTGAGTATAAATAGGAGCTGAACTGAACCCTATAGTTAGGAATTACATAGAAGGATCATTTATTGACGCATTGATTGCAAAAGTCACACATACATTCTAAAATAATATACAAAAAAAAAAAAACAAGAAAGCCTACACATCCCTAATTAACTTTACCATGACTGATGTTTACAAGAAGGGTCCTCTAGTATAGAAATCTCATAGACAACGACATTTCTGGCTAGAGGTCCTTTTAATTAAACTATATGCTTTTCTGAATGCCACCTTCATTCACTGGATGTAATTTCTCTAGATATCAACTGAGACTTCATCTCAATGTTATTTACTAAACAAAGCTAAGCACCAATGCCAACTGACGTGGCACCATACCAGCCGTCTGTGTAAAAATTGGAATTGGAGCAAAGTGCACCCTTTGTTAATGAGGCAAAATAGGATTCGCAAGATCTAGCCCAGGATTATCTTAAGATGAAATCTGTTAGTTCATTATAGTACAGTCTCGTACTAACACATCTTCTTATACATATTTTTATCATATCCTTTTGCTCGCACAATAATTTATAGAAATATTATAGAGAGGAACAACTGATAACAATATAGCAGTATGCATGACGATAATAATCAAATAGCTCACCAAGCTTAACTATTTTTTTCCAAAAAAAAAAAAAATGACAATCAGGGGTATCCATGGTCCTAAAACTAACGTGCGGGTAAACCTCAAGTAGCGCTAAATGAACTTAAACTGGTGATAAAGTGGTACAATGACTCTTTGTTATCATTGTCACACATCCCAATGCAAATTTTAATGCATATAGAAAGTAGATATATACAAACTTTGATATATATATATAAAAGTGGATCTAAAAATTCACATCAACTGCCAACTTAATATCTGATCTCAGTTCTATTCAGCTGACCCCTAGTTTTTGAGATTAAGGCTTTGTTTATGTTTGTTGTCATCCGTCCGAAGTTTAGCTTTAGCATAGTTGTCTTTGTCAAAAAGACCAAACAATCTTTTGTGTGAATCTTTTTCCTTCTACATATCAAAAACATGGCAAATATTGTCCCTGTCTACATCGTATAGTGAATAAAATCTAATAATTTGGAATTACCTAAGTGACAAGGGGACAATGTATCATTCAAAAACTAGTTAATTAGGAATATTTAGCCAATCATAACACTACATGATGAAAAACTGAATGCATTCAGATTAAAATTTACAACTTATTTAAGCCAAAATAATAGAAAATCCCAGCTTAAAACAGAATAGCTGCAACCATTTCATCATCCAAAAAATCATCGAAAATAACGTCCAATAAGGTTGGAAGAGGTATACAAAGGGTACAAATGTGTATATTGAATAATAAATTAAAATAATCGAATAAACACCAAGTAGCGAAGAGGAGAGAGAAACAAACGCGTTAATGTTGAGTAGATTTGGGGAAGTTGCAGAGCCATTTCTTGGGTTTTGAATTTGTTTCCCCTTTTGAATTTCTCTTCAAAGTCTGGGAAACGAATTTCCTTTGAGATTGCTTTGTCACTTTCGATGTCTCTCCTGCACCAAGGCTGACATTTTTCGCAAGTAAATATACATTTTAAACATTTGGTATAATATAGTATCATTTTTATTATATATATTATTTTTTAATTTTAAGTTTCATATCAATTTGGCAAATAGTATTTTTTTTCAACTATATCATATGCAATACAGAAACCGAAATCCCTACTTCAAGTGGCACTTCGTGTGGATGACATATATATTTTTATAAATTATAAATAATTAAAATTTTATTTAATAAAAAGTCCGAAGATAAATGTATATGTATGGAATGAAAATTATATATGAATTAATAGGTAAATTCAAGACATGGGTATGTGCATTAATTGTAAAAATGGATTTAAGTTTTATAATATTTTAATGTAATGGAAATCATAAAGTTTTCTTGAGTTACAAATTATTATTCTAAACGTTTATAAATTTGGATATAAACTGATAGCCCATTATACACACCACTTAAAGGGTCCATGCAAGGATTTCTCATAAAAAAATGCAAAGAAATAAAAATCATTCATAAAAAATTATGTACTGAAGTAGAACATTTTTACTTTAACAAATCTTTGCACTAAATGCACCATAATGTTCTATTTAGTGTAAGGATTTCTCAAATGAAAATGTAATGGAAAACAAAATCTCTTCATAATAAATCATGAATGGAAGAATAATATTTTCTTTTCCATCACATTTTCCTTTAATAAATCTTTCCACCAAACGCATTGTAAGGCTCCATTTGTTGCAATAATTCCTCATGAGAAAATGTGATGGAAATGAAAGAAAAATATGAATTCAAATATAATATTTTATTTTCCATTATATTTTCCTTCCAAAAATTATTACACCTAATACACTGTAAAACTTGCTTTTGCAATAAAATGAAATTTCAATTTAATGGAGGAAATCAATTTTAACTAGACTTTAGTGCGTGTATAATTTTCATAAATTGGGAGATACCCACTCAAGTTTCTAATATCTATATACCATATACAACATATCATCACATTTATTTTCACCGAAAAAAATGTGTACTCGAGCTATATTACTTGTAGTTTGGGCATTATAATGTTTTGTGTTATATTTTAAAGGTGAAAGGCGTGAGTTGTTCATTCTGCACCAATTGATTAATTCTCCGCAATGGCATGAGTTGTGTTAAAGATAACAATATTTCCATGCTTCAGGCCATGTTATTTCATTATTGAAAACTTTCATGATTTTTTAGATATTTTGTTACATATTTTACATATCATCTATTCATTCTTTAATTTTTTGTTAGTAAAATAATTTCATCAGTCAATAAAATGGGAGAAGGTAAAATAATTACTAAACCATTTGTTGTGTAAATATCTATTAATAGGGAACGGATCAGGGACAAAAAATTTTACAAAAAAATCTTACAAATTTTTTAGGCCGTTGGATCTGCA
>MKEJ01006659.1:0-19597 GCA_001753735.1 Embelia ribes | reverse complement strand
ATTTCTTTTCTTTTAGATGAGCAAGCAGCTCGATGATGTATTGGACTCGGTGTAATTATAGGTTGATACGGGTAGATGATGATGGATATTTTATTAATGTTATTATTTATTATTGTTCATTTTTTTATTAGTGTTGCGTCCCCGGGTTTGCAAAAATTCGGGGCGTGACAATTTTATAGGATATGCTGAAAAATCAGAAGGATATAGATTTTGTTGTCCCTCACATTCACCAAGATTTGTTGAGTCTAATAATGCAAAATTTCTTGAGGAACACAATATTAGTGGGATATTGTTCATCAAGTTATTGAGTGGGAGGAATCACGAGATACATAAAATATCTCCGTTGATATAGGTGTTCCAATCGTTTCTCAAGGATATCAACCAGATATTCATTATGAACCAATGCATGATCAACCTCCTATTCGAGAAGAGCATATTAACATAGAATCTCTTGCTCAACTAAATGTAGTTGAAGCTGCAGGTTTAAGAAAATCCTCAAGAGAAAGAAGGTTAGTCATTCCTGACGATTGATATGTATATCTCATGGAGTCTAATTATGATATTGGACATAAAAAAAAAAAGAGCCTATAAATTTTTCACAACTATAAATGGGGAAAATTCTCAACTTTGGTATAATGCCATGAAAGAGGAGATGGAATCAATGGCTAAAAATCAAGTCTGGGAAATCGTTGAATTACCTAAGTTAGTCGAAGCCATAGGCTGTAAATTGGTCTATAAGACTAAAAGGGACTCAAATGGTAATGTTGAACGATATAAAGCTAGACTTGTTGCCAAAGATTTTACTCAAAAGAAAGGCATAGATTACAAATAGACATTTTTAGTAGTATCCAATAAAGATTCTGTTAAGATAGTCATGGATTGGTAGCTCATATTGATTTAGAGCAATATTAGATGGATGTGAAAATGGCATGCTTAAATGGGGAACTAGATGAAGAGGTATATATGGTTCAACCTGAAGAATTTTGCTCCAGTAAAGGTGATCATTTGGTTTGTGAGCTTCCATATATGGGCTAAAATAAGCTTCCTGTCAAAAGTACTTAAAGTTTCATGATATAATTACCTCATTTGGTTTTGAAGAAAATGTTATTGATAATTGTGTGTACTTTAAAGTCAGTGGGAGCAAGTTCATAATTTTAATTCTTTATGTGGATGATATACTACTTGTAACCAATGATCACGGGTTGTTGCATGACACCAAGTCATTTCTTTCTAAAAATTTTGAAATAAAGGATTTTGGCAAAGCTTCTTATGTCATAGGAATGGAGATTCATCGAGATAGACATCAAAGGAAAATAGGTCTTTCACTTAAAGCCTACATTGAAAGTGTTTTAAAAAGGTACAAGATGAGTCAATGTACACCTAATGTTGCACCTATAATGAAAGGTGACAAGTTCTCCCTTGATCAATGTCCGGAAAATGATTTGGAAAGGAAACAGATGGAAAATATTCCATACGCTTTTATGGCCGTTAGTCTAATGTATATGCAAGTATGCACCAGACCCGATATAGCATTTGCAGTTGAAATGCTAGGAAGATATCAAAGTAATCCTGGCATGGAGCATTGGGAAGCTGCAAAGAAGGTTTTAATGTACTTATGGGGAATAAAGGGATACATGCTCACCTACAAATATGTAGACAACTTAAAAGTAATTGGATATTCAGACTTTGATTTTGCGGGATGTTTAGACTAGCGAAAATCCACTTCTGGGTGTGTCTATTTGCTGGCTAGAGGAACTATATCATAGAGAAGCACCAAAAAAGAGATAGTGACATCATCAACGATGGATGCAGAGTTCACAACTTGTTTTGAAGCTACTTCACATGACAAGTGGTTAAGGAATTTTATCACAGGATTTCGTGTTGTGGACTTCGTATTGAGATCAATAAAGGTTTTTTGTGACAACTTGGCAATGGTGTTCTTTTCAGAAAACAATAAATCAGGAAGCAATTCCAAATACATTGATATCAAGTATCTCTCTGTTAGAGATAGAATAAAAAAACAACAAGTAGTTTTGAGCACACTGGTACACGCTCAATGATTGTTGATCCCATGATAAAAGTGCTTACCGTAAAGATCTACTCTAGATCGTATGAGATTTGTTAGTTCATTTTCTACTTAAATGGTTGTGTTTGGATTTTATTTCATGAAATAAAGTTAAGTTTATTTGTGCACAATAGAGTTTTTATTTTCTGATGTAAAATCCATTGCGACTTTTAAGATCCTGAATGACTTGTAGGAAGTTATTCATAAAGATTGTAATGCATTGAAGGAAATACAAAAGGAGAAAATTTTTGCATGACCGCTATAATAATATTGTTATCTTTATTTGTTTATAATATAAAGTTCCTATTCATGGCCAAATCAAGTTAAACAATCTCATAAATTTGCAACATGTGCCAATTGGGAAACTGTTATACTTATCCTTATTTTGTCACTAGTTATAATTTGTTACTCTTGTATAAGTCAAGATAATAATAAAGAGATAAAAAAATTTATACAAATATATTTAAATATTTCGTTTGTTATAACCAATTCTATCTTAATGATAGATAGTGGATAACGTAAACAAATTTAGTTTTGACTTTGCTTATAAATAAGGACCTACAAAAATATATACAAATAAGCAGAGGTCAAAATTTCTTAACACTAGCTTAGAGGAATTTTCAACACTAACTTGAAAAATGTTGTATGGAGGTAATATTTATTTATATAATTTTATTTAAATTTCTAACATATTATTATTTACTAAAAGTCCAATTGTCAAGGTCTTTATCTTTGATTAGACAATGACAAATAGAGGCTATACAGCCACGCTTTGTCGTTGGAAAAGGAGAGATACCATTATTTCTTCTAATGGAATTTTATGGCTAATGGGGCTCACCACATACTCAATAGAGTTGGAAAGTTTTTTTTAATTTATTTGATTAAATGTATAATAATATTTGGTTGTTTAATTTTTTTTAGTTAATTTTTTTATTATTTTGTCTTAAATAAATTATAAAAACTAAATTAAATACATCTAATTTTTTGTAAAAAAAAATTTAATTAAAAATAAATTAACTTATTTTCTTAAAAAATTACAACAAAGCAATTTATAATGTGGCAGACAATTTAGACTAATGGGCGGCTCCCGGACCGCATATAGAGAGGGAGTGAGATAGTGACTTCAAATAGTGAACATATAATGCATTTCATTTATTGACCATTTCAAACAAACATAAAAAAAATGTTTCACCTTTACTCAATTTAATTTTGTTGCACCAAATATCTCCCTGTTTAATGATTGTTAATTATAGGGGGAAAAAAAAGGATAAAGAGCTGAGTTTTCCCTTACCAATTACAACCCAATTGAACAATATTTATTTGGATGTGTCTTTATATGCATGATATTAAAAAACAACATTTACATTATTTTTAATTGAGAATAACTTTGGAGCTCTCGATTCATCGGTTATATGGTGCGCAAGATAATTATGATAAAACTTTGGCACGCAGACTGCAGGCCGCGATGGCGAGGTGGTATCGGAGCCATATGGCGCTAGACAATAATTGTGCACCTAGAGTATACAAGTTTTTCCCTGTCAACAATTGAATTTTCAAATGAAAGAAAATCAATAATAGAGCACTCAATTCTATCCACCCATGAAAGTTCACAAAACAAGACAAATATTGGGAAAAATCGGTCTCTTTGCGTACAGTTTCCGCGACTTGGACTGAGATTTGTGGTAGCCATTGCCTTGTCACACTCATTCAGTGGTGATAGATGAGACATTTGGTGTCCGATGGAGAGCTGAGATCGGACATTCATAACAGACAGAATTATCTTTAGCATTGCCCCTTCACCAATTTTTTCCCCTCGATCTCTTTCATGTTTGGCTCATCTTCGTTGAAGACAGTAAAATGAAACTCCATTCGTGCCTGACAGAAAGTTGAGATGAACATTCATAACAGACAAAATTATCTTTTAACATTGCTCTTCACCATTTTTTTACCCTTGATCTCTTTCATGTTTGGCTCATCTTCGTGAACGACTGTAAAAACAAAACTCCATTTGTGCCTTTTTCTCCTAACCAAGTTAATAAGGGTCGAATTAACTCCTAAAACGAAAGTTTGTGACCTTGCAAAGTACGAACATGACTAATAAAACTAGGATTTTCAAAGCTCATTTGATAAGCGAAAGCCAAAATTATGCTCTATATATGTTTCATCAAAAGTAGATAGATTGAAGCGAAAATTGATTACAAGTTATCTAAAGCATATTTCCGCATCCAACATCAAAGCTTCAAACCTGTAAATTGACCACTGTCTAAACTTGTGTTGATGAAATTGCAAATGAAACTCATATTGCAGTACTCAAATTGTAGTGTCTGAAAAACAACACATCTTCAGGACAAAAATTTGGCAAGAATATTTCAGACACAATATTAAAATAAAGTCACTTAAAAAGTCATCACCCACTTCTAAAATGCACAAAAAAACAAAGCATAAGCAATGAGATAGCAAAGGCATACAGTACTAGCAAACAAAATAACATTTATTTTCAGAGCTATTTTACAGTTCCATGACAAATTTCTCCAATGGCATCTCTGGCTCAATACCATAAAAGAAAAAGATGCACCAAAATGAAATTATAAAAAAAAGCATAATTTAAAGAATTAAATGAAACATTACATCTCCAGAAAGGACAGTCACTGATTCAGCTTCAATTTCTGTTGTAAATCATTCTTCTCTTCTCTACTGCTATTAATATATATGAGTTATATATGAAAATGAACTGAAAATAATGATTATTTTGAAGGCAACTCAAGGACCTTGTGCTCAAGCCACCATCTGCTCTTGCTCAATGTACATTTGATCAGCCCATTGTGGGATCTTCTCCTCCTTCACCAACGAATGAACCCACGACACATCAGGCTCATCGAGCCTGCCCGAGACCCCCATCCCCGTCCTGGGACCCACAGCAACTGGGCTGCTATTGTTCCCTGACCGAAACCCAAAAGAGGCCGATTTCTTAAGTTTATTATTCAACTCCTCCCCTTGAAAACCCCAATCCAACTTCCCACTAGGTGAGCTCCAGTCGGACTGGCTCGACGCCATCAAGCTCGCTGAGTTGGCGGCTGCGGTCAGCCCCAGGCTCCCTGGCCTGTGGTGACTCATCGCCCCGCGGTCTATGAAGCTTTGGCTCCTTTTTGCGAAGGCAGAGGACCTTGAGTTCATGACTGCTGTAGCCACCGCGCCCGAGGTGTCAAACCCGTAGTTTAGGTTAGCGTTGCTTGGGTAGCTCGATCTCATCTGGCTCATGTTCTGCCTAAGCTGTAGAGCAGTGGGAGATAGTGCCTGCGATGAGGTGGGCATCACTTTAGGCGAGATACCCTGCAATTGAGACAAATAAGAAGTATCCAGTGACCCAAAAACATCATCAAGGTTCGTTGGTTTTAGATCCTTGTTCCAATAGGACGGGGAGGATAAGCTGGATAGCTCGTCAATCAACTGTTGCCGTTGTTGTTGCTGATTATGAAGATTTTGTAAACTGAGTAACTCGATTTCGAGTTCCAAGTCTCGGGCATTTAGGGCAGTCTTGAGCCGACTGCCCGGGTGCTGAAGTGTTGGTGGGGTTAAATTAATTTTGTTTTGCCATAAGCTCGAGGCCATAGGCGAGGAGCACGTGGCCGAGGGGGACATAGGTGGGGTCGAAATATCCACTCCGCTAGAGAGGGATTTGGGCGAAGGCATAGCGGAACCGGTTGAAGCATACAATGGTCGTAATTCTTCAGGCTTGTGGGCGAAGAAACATACTTTCCTTGAGCACCCGATTTCATCTTTGCAAAGCCGGGTCTTGTATTGGGCCGGATGGAGCCACGACTCGAACACGCCATGCGCGTATTCGCAGTTGTCGGCCTTTGGGCAGGCTCCCTTCCGGAACTCAGGACATGGGACGCACGTGTAGTGGTACTTTTGTGGGTCCCGCCTCCTCGCGTTCTCTCCCGGGTGGACGAATGGGCACTCGGTCCAGTCGTGCGAGTACGCCCTCGAGCATGGCTTCACCTTGAATGAGTACATACGGAACTCGTCCGAGCCATAAACCCCCGTGTTTATATCTGGCAAGGATATGTCAACTGGATACTCTTTCTTCTCCGACTTCTCCTTACCCAACTGTGGAACTGAATTCTCTTCCACAATATCGGTTTCTTCAACAAAATTCACCCCTTTCAGCAACATCTCCAATGTTTTTCTTTTCAAATGACCCCATCTCAAATTCCGAGTGATCAAGTTAATGGGCTTGTTTCCATTAGCATCGACCGAGTTCACATCAGCCGAAGCACCAAGCAAGAGCTTGACAACCTCGACTGAAGAGTCGGAGCCGCCAGCAGCGGCACAGTGAAGGGCCGTGGCACCATCTGAGCCACAAGCCATGTTCACATCGATGCCACCGTTTCCGATTATGTATCTCAACACCTCAGAGCTACCAAACATGGAAGCAATCATGAGAGGTGTTCTTTCCTCTAAGCCCATCTTTTTGGAACCAATCCTTCTCCCGTACCATAAACTCGACTCATTAATCCCGTAGCCCTCATCCTCAACTGCTCTTTTGAAGGCCTTTACATCATCCGAGGCCGAAAACTCGAGCAAAAGGGAGTATTCGGACGAGTAAACGTGTTTTTTATCTTGAACTTGATCTTCCATGGTCAGATTATGTGTGCAAAGTTTTGCCTTTGAACCAGTGCACATAAATCCTACAAATAATAAGGCAGAAACTTATTATTCAAAACTGAAATTATAAATTAAAATAAACACATGAACAAAATTAACTTCCACTGATTATTTATTGTATTCTTATTGAACTTTTCTTCCAAAAAATCTTCATAGCCTCCTAATTTCTATATCAATTCGGATTACTAACATAATAGTCAATTAAACACAGCTAAATTAACAAATGATTTAAGAACAGGTCAACTAGGAACTGGTCAATTAAATCATACTAAGCTATCTTTAGGCGATCATATTCTTCAGTTCAAAGATAAAGAGAATTTAAAAAAAGATAAAAGGGAATTTACAAAAGCTTTCATCTTTAATCACCCAACAAGTCAAAGCCGGAACAATAATAATCGGAGTAGATTAACCTAATATTCAAAGTCAACATCTTACCAACATCAGAGGATTAGCAAGATTGGTTTTAATGATAAAAGCTCCTTTGTATTTCTAAAACTAGATAATTTTTTAAAGTGCAGTATAGGTGTTTGACAATTTGCTTCAAAGAAAATTTCTTAGATTAGACTTATTGATCTAAACAAATTCAACTTCAACATCATTACTAACATCAAATAAATAACAAGATTGGTTTTGATCACAACAGCTGTTTCCTGATTCTAAAACTAGAAAATTTTAGAAAGTGCAGTACAGGTGTTTGACAATTTGCCTCAAAGAAAATTTCACATATTTGCCATCACAAAAAGTACTTGTCTATAGCTGAATATATAATAAATTTTTTCAATTATCAAAAACAAGAACAATAACACATACTGAAGATTTCAATTGTAAAACAAATTTGAGCTATGAGAGAGCATACCTGCTTATATTTAGGTAGAGATATGTATGTGTGTTTAGAGAGTAAGATTGGATAGAAATGATTAAGAGCTCAAATGAGCTGGGAATGGATGGATATATTGAGTAAATTAGTTGAAGACTGGATTGCTTTTATATATATGGAATATGTATGCATGTATTGTGTGTATATAGAGAGGGCAAAGGAATGTGGGAGGAAATTGTGACTTTTCTTCTTCTCTCCTTCTTCCTTTTTGGGTGTTTTGGTCAAAGTCAAAATTCAAAGCGTTGTGGGTCCCACCCAACACTTCTTCTATGTCTTACTGGCTCCATCTCAAAGCAATGAAGGAACCACATTTACACCCTCCAATTATTTTACAAATCATCCTCTTGATTTTGTAAACTACAGTTACAACTTGCAAAGTGTATATTTATTGAGGAATGGTACAGAAAAAGTCATGTCTAAAGTTGTACAAACACATGTGTAAGTAAATTATTTGTATTGATCTTTTCTCCAAAAAACTGATCAATTTAGAGGGTTCGGCAACTTGTGATTGTACAGTTCAGTCATGATCATTTTTCGTATTTATTCGTTCGAATATGGTGATGATTAGCTAATTTGAATATGAAAATCCAAATTATCTTAAAAATATTGTATTAAATAAATAATTATCAAACCAGATGAAAAGTTAAAAAGAAATTATTTTTTCATAACTTTTGGTTATATAATTGTTTTAGAATTTCAAGGAATTGAGTAAAGTTTATGCATTGGATTGACATTTAACGGGAAGGAAAAGTTAAGTGCTATTAAAGTTAGTTAATTAGCTTCAATTTCTTTTACAAAAAGTAAAAAGGGTTGTATCTGATTTTTAAACAAAAACATTGTGGGAAAAAAACAGTAATTAGCAAAGGGTGGTGGTGCATTCTTACATTACCTAAAAGCATGGGGATATCAGGTTTAATTTTACAAAATTCATTTGAAACTCAAATGCAAATTTAAATGAAAATGAAAATGAGATGAAATGGAGTGGAAATGAGAATTAAAGTGAAATTGCAAATTCAAATTCATTTGTGGGCCCCTACTAGCACTAGGTTGAGTCCTCTCTAACCGGCTCAACCGGTTCTGCGTCACGCGTGAAGAATCATTCTCACACGCGGCTGAGTCAGCTTTAACGAATTTAGATATTATCCAACATTAATTGGACGGTTCGTTTTAAATATAAAATTTGAAATTAAAATAAATAACCAAGTTTGCATCTATTAATTTTAATTTGACTTTACCACTACTAATTACGAATGACAATAATGATGATTTACTCTATTTATTAATAATTGCATATTTTAAAATAAAAATATCAATTATTTTTTTTGGTTTTTTCAATTTACAAATTGTAATTATTTATGGACCAGTATGTTTTAGCCCAAGATTTTGCTAAAATCATTTTCTCCATTTTTTTTAATAATAACAAATCTTTGGTTAGTGTTATTTGTTCAAATTTAATATTTTGATCCTTATATTTTTTTTCTTAAATAGACAGGACAGAAAGACATTAACGTATAAATATTATGATAACTTTTTCTTCAATAACAGAAATAATAAATTATAAAGTAAATTTTATTGAACTAATAAGAATTCGGAAATCGTTGGGCTGCAAATTTCTAATACGATCTGCTATTTATACCATCTCATAGGTTAAAAAGCACATCCCATAGGCTAATTCATCAGAATCTAATAGTCAATTTTTTGTTTTTCTAGTTTTAATTATCTTATTTTTGTTTGGTTTGGATATTATTAATGATATTGGAGTATAGATTCTACTATTATCAGTGTAGATATGTCTATTTTAGTCATCTAGAAAAAGTGACCGGCAACCGATAAAAGCTGTGACTGGCTTGACGCGTTCTTTGCTGCATTTTTGTTTTTTTTGGAGTGGGGTGACAGAGGAACCCAAAAAGAATATACACATATTCTCAAATAATTCGGGATATATAAATATAAATTTTATAGCAGTGTCAAAATTTATATAAAAAAAATATATTATAAATTTGAAAATAAAATTATTAATTATAATTTTATACTAAATTTTTTTATAGTAAGATAAAAATTTTGATCTATTGACTTCCAGTTGCCTATTTGCTGGAAAAATAATTAAATGTGCAGATATATATGGTCTAGCAAGGGTCATAATAAAGCATAAAAAAATTAGGAGCTATATATTAATCTAAAATGAATAATTGGATATTGTTAAAATTATTATGGAACTAAAAAGTTATTATTTTGGCCTATTGACTTGCAGTTACCTATTTACTGTATTTTTTAAAACTAAGAGTGTGGTGAAAACTTGGCTAATTTCGACTCCTTCCCGGGATTAATTTGTTTTGATTTGACAAATTCTGAATATTAGGGACACCAAATGAAATGAAGAAAGATGAATCTATCACTTTAATTTTTGTATACACAAAAATAGATTCCAGCATATATAATAATAGAATTATCCTCAATTTTTTTTAATGTTAGATCCTATTTATATGATAAAAAAAATTCTACTTATTTTATATTACCTTCCGAGAAATCTGAATTACACTTTTTTCTCAAATCACACTACAAAATTTAGTTGCAAGCGAACAAATCATATTACTCCTTTTTTTCTTGCCTTATTTTATTCAATTTCAAATCATTATTTGAAAAAACTAGAGGCAGAACATCATGCTGTAATGAAAATTTTTCATGAAAATTTAAAGCTAGAAAAAAATGGTGCTTGTTAAGGCTAATTTTAGTTATTTTTATGGGTCATTCATATCATTTAAGTT
Organism: Embelia ribes; assembly: GCA_001753735.1. NCBI lineage: Eukaryota > Viridiplantae > Streptophyta > Magnoliopsida > Ericales > Primulaceae > Embelia > Embelia ribes. The sequence continues at coordinate 9,222 of MKEJ01006659.1, read as the reverse complement.
GACTTTCACGGCTTCCAAAAATTGAAAATAAAATGCAATGAACATTTAAATATAATACTATATCCTTAAAAATTGGATGAATTGGGTGATTCAATTATTCTTGTTCCATTGGTAGAAACAACTATAAAATTGCTATGAATTTTCCCAGTACTGTAATTTCCCGTTTGATTGATGATATTAAAAAAATATTATTTGCTGACACCTATATTTATAATTAAAGTATCTTTGCAAAAGAGTCTTTTGTTATTTAATTCTATGTTATATTAAATTACAGGTTTAGCTTTGTTTTGTCATCATCCACCATACGAGTTGGCTTTGGCTTTACATACCTTCCATTTGGCACGTGGAACAAATTTCTGTTATACTTTAATGGCAAATAAAGTAATGACCTAAAAAAATAATAATAAAATGATTGTGGGTTTGTTAATTTTATTTTTTTCATTTTTTAAAGTTTTTTAAGCAAGATGGTTGTTTTGATCCTACCCAAACACTTGATATGGAAGCAAGCGTAACCAAATAAAATATTTGTCCAACGAAACCATATAGGACTCTTAAAATATTGGTTAGCTTGGTTTTGTTTGGACAAAAAAAAAAAGAAATGAAACAAGCATTGGTGACTTTTCTTTTTGGATAAAAGTGAAAATATATGGTAAAATCAGACCAAATTGATAATGAAAATATGTATTTTAAATATGGGTTGTGCAATTTACAACGATAAAAGTTACAATCCAAAGCCCATTTCAAAATATTGATGCAAATCACCAGTTGGATAGATAACACATGTAATTTTTAATTTTTTTAACGAGTCCTGTATTATATTTAGTGTGAATATGCCATGCATTCAAACAGACTTCTTATAAAAATTTACAATGAAATACATTGCATAAAGTTTTCATCATCAGCATTTTAGAGGTTGTCCAGCTTATCTTGCTATTAATTTTTTCCACCGTTTGATAAAACTATATTCTTATACCCAGAAAAAATATAAATAGAGAAAAACCTCATTTGAAAAGAATCTTTCTAGTTCATAATTGTTTTATGTTTTCGTTTCCGTTACAAGAATAATAAAAATTTATTGCAAAAGATGCTTTTATAAAATAATAATGAAAATATCATGACTAAATAAAGATATTATTTACATTAATCAAATTAAAAATCTAGCAATTCCAAGTGACTCATCCAGATAAAGAAATTATAAAAGGCGCATTTTAAACTAAAACCATATGATAAGCAAGATCCACTTTTTAAATATATTATATATATATGTATCTAGGTTTATATAAATATTCATTTGGATATAGTAAATCAAGTTATTTGAGTATGTATTGACTCTCTTTAAAACTTACCCTTTATAATCTTAAACTTGTAGATTAAGAAACTAGTATTTTATTTTTTTAACACTTTTACCATTCAAGAGAACTACTACTTTATTATTTTAGAAGGATTTTTATAAAATATATAGAACATATATATACTCGTTGGTCTTTAAATTTGTGCGCATTTGCGCTGTATTGCATTTAGTACCTATATTAACATCTTTATTACACTTTGATAGTACAATTTAAGGAGTTTTCTTTCCAAAATATAAAAGTTAAAAAGAGAGATAATCTGCCAAAACGATATTTTTGGAAGTTTATATATATATATATCTTGTAAAAGAGGAGTATATGACATTTTTTAGGTTTTCCCATAAATTAACATAGATACTTCACAAAATGAAAATACTAAGAGTATAAAAGCGTGCAAGATGGATTTATGAAACAAAAAATGAAAACAAAACCATAGATGTTTCACAGTATGTAAATTTCATTTATTTTTCCTATATGAAATTCGGAAAATTTGAGTGCCACTCTGCCGTTACCACTCCCAGGTCACTAATTATTGTACCAATGTTATATGAAGTTACTCGTTGTCATGCTCACATTCTCTTCGCAAAACCAAGCCCACTGGCAGCTCCGGGTGTCAATTAGAAGCTATAATTCATCTAACCTCTAATCTTCTTTTAGTATCTTTCGTAATCTTTAAATATATCGTAACAAAAAAATCTTTCTATCACCGGCCAAAATCTTAGAATTAAAGACAACTACTTCATTTTTAACATGTAATAATATGTAGCTATACAATACAATTAAGTACACTAGTAATTTGGTTTTTACTACTCAATAATTATATTTTTGTCCAAACTCCAACGATTCCTACTTATGCCAACCCTAGTGCAAGTTGTTCTTTGTTTCTACCTTTTGTTTTTCCTTCGAAACTTAGTTTTCACTTCTTTTGCTCCCCCACTATATATGTCTTTCTAATTATATGCAACCTTGCCAACTTATTAGGATGAGCATTATTGTAACTTTATACATGAAAATTCCATTTCATGTACTTTCTTTTTCATGGTAGTAACTTAGTCCTCTTATTTAGAAAATCAGTGTGATAAGTCCAATTTTTTATGAAAATTTAAATTTTCGAATGAAAATGCTTTGAGCGGAAATTGTCTACCTTCTAATGAAGAGTAACCCATGCGAATCATTTCAAACATCATTAAAAAGGAGATTTAGTTTTGCCGCCTTTTTTTTTAATTTGTCTTACCCTACTAAGTGTTCAAGAACTTTGAGCACATAAAATACACCAAAGGTTCTTATTGTTAAGAAAATCTCAGTGAGTATATGATACTGGCAGGTCTCAATTGGACTAGTTCTACAATTTTGATTGTATATTGTTTCCATAAATCGCGTGGCTACTGCTCGAAAACATGCACACCGCATGACATATATACGTCGAGGAAATGAAAAATCAATCTTGGAAAATTAAGAATAAAGAAATATGGGTTCGACCGCTGCTAGAATGCTAGCTGTGAGGTCCGAGAGGTCTACAGCAGAGCAATTTTCTCCAAAGCAGAGATATATAGTATTACTGTCTATATAAACATTTTATCTCCCACTTTTTACTTGTTCTCATCGTTTTGGGAAAAGGGTTCTGAAAAAAAAAAAGTTAACATCACAAACATTTTTTTGGTTAAGCGGAAGAGGAAAAATCACTACATTTATTACTTGTAACAAGCCCAACAAAATTAATGGATCTGAAGTTCTGAAATATTTCATTTTATGGGCTAATATACATTGATGAGCTGAAATGAAACTTAGCCGGACTATTCAAAGACAAAAAGTATAGCCCAATTAGGGCCCAGATTATGGACCCATGTATTATTATCTCTCTCTGCAATTTCCCTTTGGGTGTCTTTATTCCATCGAAATATTATGAAGCCTGAATATTGTTGCATATATTTAGAAGCGAGCCTGGAAGATTACCTGAAATTTAAAAATGCAAAAGATGGATAAAAAAATATTACCAACAATGGATATATTAAGTATATTGTTTTAGGTCATACATCAAATTTAAAATTGATTCAACAATTTATATTTAATTGGAGTGGACTGTGATTAAATTTTGAACAGACCCCACTTGGACTTGTATATTTGGGGTGGGGAATCAACTTTGTCTGGTATTGTATCTTACGAGACTAACCCGACTGAATACAGATTTTCTCAAAGGCAGTTTTTTGGGTTCGATAAGAGCGGTGTTTTAGGCGCTTTAAGTTATCAAGAGCACTCACATTAGATTATGTAAAACGGGTTATTTCTCTAAAATAAAAAGCCAAACGTTAGATAATATGCATTTTACACCCCACATCAAATTATCTTATGGCTCTCTAAAATAAGTAATAGGGAAAATGGTTCCCCAAATTTAGTTAAAGAGAAACTGATGTGAATGGCCTAACTAAGTTAAGCTTCTTTCGGTCCAAACCACAACACTTTTTAGCCCAATTTTGCTAAACATAAAAGTGAAAGAACTGTGAAAAGCAAACCTTTTTTGGTATTATGGTTTTACATAAAACACAACATGACAACTATTGATGTACATGGTAATCTTCCCACCCTCTCAATAAAAGAACTGAGAAAATTGTTTCACATTTTTTTTTTAATTTAAACTTGAAACAATATCTGTTGTTGTGAATCAATATTTGATACAATTTCATATTCATTATCTACCATTTCTAATCATGCAATATTATGTGTTGAAATACATTTTCATACATGGCACCGGATAAGATTTTTGGGTTGGTTTTTCTGGTCTTACATAACCCTGCTCTATCACAAATAATAGTAGTTATTTTCATGAGGGGTGAACATAAACCCAATTGGGGGCTTTCGTATTACAAAGAAAGCATAGTGAACAGGAGCGCCTAATACATACAAAATATTTGCTACTTTATTTGTGACACTTAAGTCACATTACACAATCACACCACATTAATATGTTTACAACAACATGATTTGCTATACTTTGTAACAACAAGACAACAAGCAACCAGACAATAATTGTAGCTTTGTGGTCTCATAGTAGTTAGAAATTTGCTTCATCTAAATTTGTAAATCAAGTAACATTCATGCACTGACTAGCAGGTTGGCTTGGTTTTTAATTTTATAATAAAATTTCTTATCTGTCCAAAGAATATTGTCGCTTCTTTTGGAGCTTTTGGGTTTTGTACTTATTGTACTTCAATTTCAACATGTGCTAATTTAGACAAGTAAATATCAACCAAAATGACTTGGAAATATCCTTGCTACTTGCGATTTGATTATCTCAAAAAAATAAAAAAATAAAAAGAGGAAAAGAAAAAAAAAAAAAGTGCCCTAAGCAACTTTTGTTTTAAATATTAAAACTGAATATGAACTGACATTAGCAAGAAGTAGTTGCAGAAATATTGTTATTATTATTATTTTCCAGAAAAAAAAAATCAATTTTCATGTTTAACATTACAAGACATTTTCTTAATTAAGGCTCACCATATTTAGATAACATAAAAAAGAAGGGTTATTCATGATGTGTTGGGTCTATACGAGAGTTTGCGAGTGGCGGGCCTGAGAAGGAAAATGTGAGGATTTGATGAAACATGGATATCAATAAGGTCGGAAAGCTTCAGTGGCCTGGTTTAGAAGGTTTCAGGCATGATTATTATGGGGGTAGAATAAGAGATTTGTCTCATAAGTTACAAGACAATTTCCTATCGTAAATGTTACTCTTATTTGGTTTTTTATTTTGTAGCGGCTAAGATTAACGGGGACTTAATAATTTCCACTACAAGCTAGGTCTATAAAATCTTGAATCTCCTTCGTATTTGAGTTATGGAATAAAATAGAGAATATAATGCTTAAAACATAGTCTTATCTTAACACCATGAGTTTGGTAGGTCTTCTCACACATGGGAGGAGTCAGGATTTTGAATAGGGGGCACAATCTACGTATGATTATAGATACTATAAAAAATTTTCATAAAGAATTTATTTTCTTTTATTTTAAAGCTCATTACGAACCTATCAAAATTATAAGTATTTTAACTTAATATGAAATAGCTATATACAAATCTATGATCAAATAGGAGAAATAGATTGAAAATTTGAACGTAAGTCCAAGACAAATTATCTTTGTAAATCTTTTGATACACTTCATATGAAGATATTAAAAAAGTATTGATCTAACGGTGATGAAATTATAATTAGTTATAAATTATATTAATTTACATACTTTTGAAATTAAAAAGAAAATAGTTTTGCAGAGGCTGATAGCAAAAATGCAATACAAGTAGTAATATTGTTCAATTTTAAAAATAGGAGTAAATATCAAGTTGTCAGTAATTACACTTATAGCAAATAGAATTAGTTATAAAAATTTTATTTTCTTTTTTTTAAAGCTCATTACGAACCTATCAAAATTATAAGTTTATATTTTAACTTAATATGAAATACCTATATACAAATCTATGATCAAACAAGAGAAATATATTGAAAATTTGAACGAAAGTCCAAAACAAATTATCATTGTAAATCTTTTGATATACTATATAAGAAGATGATGAAATGGTGATGAAATTATAATTAGTTATAAATTATGTTAATTTACATACTTTTGAAATTAAAAGAAAATAGTTTTGCAGAGGCTTATAGCAAAAAAGCAATACAAATAGTAACATTGTTCAATTTTTAAAATATAAGTAAATATAAAGTTGTTAGTAATTACACTTATAGCAAATAAATATGCTTAAAAAATACTACAAATGAAAAAAGTCTGAAGTGGAGCCTATGATGTATCATACTAATCAATTACGATCTATCATACTAATCAATTATGTTGCGCAGGCAAATCAACAAGCTACCAATCTGTTACACTCTCATGTTACATTTAAAAATATATATCATATTCACATAAATACACAATTAACCTAAAAAAATAATTTTTAATTTTTATTCCGAATCAAGGAGGAACACTTGCCCCTCTTGTAGCTCCGCCCCTGTTCTTATACCGTGAATGATCTCTCATTAAAAATTTATGTTTCCCTAGAGCCATAGCCGCCAAGTACCCATGAATAAATGAGTAATAAGTGAAGCTGTTAGATTTATTATTTCCTTATATCATTGATTTTATTTTTATTTCCTTATTTAATCTCTTTGTACAACTATATGTATGACCCATATATTATTTCATATTTATGTAATAAAATTATATGTTTTACCCATATTCTAACATGGTATAAAAGCCTCCTTCTGGCAATTTACAAACTTTAAACCAAAGCCTAGCTAATACCTAATACTATGCTCTACCAGCTGTCGTCACCTTGTATCCCACTTACCACCTTGCACCCAAAGTTTCACCTAATTCCATTCAAACCTATGGCAACCAAAATTATAAACACTGAACACAACTCGATTAATAACGGTAAGCACGTTCTTTCTGTCCGCACAAACTCCGTTTCACATAACTCTAACCCTACTAGTCCTTATTATCTGCATCCCGCAAAGGGGCCTAATCTCATTCTTATCTCAGTTATTTTCAATTGAGATAATTACATCACTTGGTCTAAAAGTATGAAACGAGCCTTGAATGCGAAAAATAAGTTCGATTTTGTGTCTGGTTCTATTCCTCGTCCAAGCGACGATGAAAACTTGGGGCTATTACGGGATCAATGAAGTAACATGATATTATCATTGCTGCTCAATTGCATAGATTCCACACTTACGCCAAGTCTCAACTATACAAACCCAGCAGTGGAACTATGGGAGGTTCTTCGGGATCGATTTATACAAAATAACAGTGCAACTATATTTCGTGTTGAAAGAGATATTGTGCAACTATAACAAGGGACACAAACCATGACTCAGTATTATACTGCCCTCACCGCACTATGGGAGGAATTATCTTTGCTCGACTCAATCAATATGTGCACATGTGGTTCTCGGGCAAGAAAGGATTCAACAAGAAAGGTATTTCAATTTTTAATTGGACTTAATGATAGTTTTCAGAATACACGTAATACTATTTTGGCCCTGATCCTTTGCCCGAATTATCAAAAGTTTACTCAAAAGTAAGTTATGAAGAAATACAACGAGGGATACAAGGGACTGTGCCACAGGATAATACAACCTTTTTAGTTGGAAAATCTGGAGCACCATTGGCTATGAAGCCTGCCTCGTGCCCTAACAACGGCTGGCCGCGCAGTACATGCAATATCTTCGGGTAGTCGGGCAACAACCATTCGGACATCATTCAGTCAGGCCGAGATCCCACTTGGGCAGCATGCAGATTTGGGCAGGCTTAGTCTAACTCGGGTTTGTCACGTTTTGACGTGTCATGTCATGGCATTTGCGATAGTAATGGGCATGATAAATATACTTGTTTTATTATTAACGGATATCCTGAGTGGTATACAGATTGATGACAAACTCTTGAAGATATTACACATCAAAGGGCAAGGCGTGAAAATAATAAAATTGCTGTAGGTATTTCCTTACAGGTGTCAGACAATGTAATGGATACTTACACTACTGTCATTGCTCTAAGGCATATTTTGCTGGTATTTCTCTTTCCATTATAACTCTTTATGATTCTTGGATAGTAGACGCTGGTGCATTGCAACATATATCATATAGCCCACTTACTACATTTACTCCAATTTTGGAAACAGAATACCTAAATCAGTAAATATCGCTACTGGTAAACCCATCCCCATTAAATTTGTTGGTTCATATATAATTTCACTAAATTTAATTTTACATCATATTTTGTATCCGCCTAACTTAAAATATAACTTACTTTCTATGAGTTAATTAATCAAATATCTCAAATTGAATGTTATTTTTTCCTCTAATTCTTATGTCTTTCAAGATGCTTCCACGTGGGTGCAGATTGGAGTGGCTGAGTGTCATAATGGGCTACACTACCTTCGACCTAACCCCGTTGCCACAGTCTACCAGGATACCCCCTCTTACGAGCTTTGGCATCAACGATTAGGTTATCCCTCTAAATTAGGATTTCCCAAATTTGTTTCCTTACCCAATAAAATTCCTTTTTGTGAAGCTTGTGAACAAGGAAAACACTCTCGAACTAGTTTTACTTCTTTATCTATTATGAGTATCTTTCCTTTTAATCGCATTTATATTGATATTTGGGGTAGTTATACTTTTCCTTCTACTGATGGTTGTCATTATTTTTCGAATATTGTTGATGAATTTTCTAGGCTTACGTTGGTTTATTAAATGCACCATAAATTCGATACTTATCTTATCTTAAACAGTTTTCTAACCAATATAAAGTCAAGATTTTACATATTCGAACAGATAAAGGCTCCGAATTTATATATTCTGAAACGCAATCATTTTTTTACTCTCAAGGCATCATTCATGAACTCACTTGCATTGTCACCCTTCAACAAAATGGGGTTATTGTGTGTAAACATTAACATATTTTAAATATTGCTCGGTGTTTACATTTTCATATCAATCTCACTTTTGTTTTGGGGTGAATGTATCTTAACTGTCGTTCACTTAATAAATTGGACACCATCTAAAGTTTTGAAAGGGGATACTCCTTATTTTCGATTTTTTAATTTGGAGCCCACCTATGATCACTTACGAGTTTTTGGTTGCTTGTGTTATGCGCAAACCTTAAAAAAAGGTCGTGATAAATTTCTAACCCCGGGCTATAAAATATATTTTTTGGGGATATCCCTATTCTCATAAAGCTTATCATTTCTTCGATTTGGAAAATAAAACAATAATAATTTCTCGCGATGTTACCTTTCATGAGAGCGTTTTTCCGTATCACGATCCGTCACACTCCTTACCTAACCTTATTGTCCGGCCCAAGAACATTAACCCACCTAAAAACGGACCC
>MKEJ01006651.1:0-17913 GCA_001753735.1 Embelia ribes | reverse complement strand
TTTCTATCGGAAATTTTCCGGGATATTACAATTTCTATTTCTTTTCGAGATATTATTATTGACTTTTACCAGTGAAAAACTTTGAGATTTTAACCCTTTAGGGAACGGCATAAGTTTAGGGATATGCACCCCCATCGTGAGAGCTAGGAAACCTATCCAGGGAGGAAACTTTGACTACTCTAGGTATTAGTGCACTTTAAAATTAGCCCTATGATTCACGTCGTATATAATGCATCGATTGTAGGCAAAGTATGTGGGTAGCCTTAAAACCTTTGTAGAAATACTAGTCCCACCTTTGACTTGAGTCGTAGTTGAGGTCTTGTCAAGTTATTTAAACATTTGTTGGCATTCGGATAGTAGCTATTAACATATACTTAGATAATGCATAATCTCATATTTACATTGTTAATTGCCATCTAACAATATTTCTTTTTCGTATATTGTCAATAAATCTTTGTTGTAGGTGCGGAGTCTAGATCAAACCATGCTTTATAAGCATGGATTATCTATGATGGCATTTGTAATTTTTGGAAGGCGTGGCATCGTTACATGTTTATTTTGTTATTTTGAGGACATAGACAAGTTGTTGGGGTAACTTATTCTTTTGTCAAGCATGTAACTTGAATTTTTTTTTTTATAGTGTTGGCACTGGCCTTTCTATATCTTTTTAGCATTTTTTCTTATGTAATAATGATGGGAATTGTTGTAGCTACTGTAAGACTTGTCGTTGTATATATTCAGATTTTGTTATATTTTGGCGGGCTAATGGGAATGTGGAATAATTATGTTGTATCTATTTTCATATTTATTTATTAGTTTTAATTATGGGTTCTTGTTTCTTTATTATTCTATTTCATCTCACGTCCTTGGGTTTAAGGGGATTCGGGACATAATAGATTGGTATCAAAGCTAACCAGGTTCTATAAACCTAGGTGGCTTACAGTTAGAGTCTATAGTTGGTTCAAAAGTGGGTTAGCATGTCGTAGCACTTTTGTAGTATTTTTTTGTTGCTTGGCTAATGCTTGATAAGCTGTAAGCTACTTATATTGCATTCTTTCATTCTTTCCTTATGCAATTGTGTCTTACATCTTTCCTTATTTCTTCCTTGTGATGTAAAGTTAATGGCTAGATGAATACGTGGTCGTTGAGGTGGTCAAGGAGCTCGTGGTGGAGCTAGAGAATGCGGAGGAAGGTTGGGAGTTGTTTATGAGTACAAGGCTCATCCTATATATACTCATGCTCAAACAATGGTAGATATAGATGAAGAGGAAGATATTCATAGTCTTGAGGTGAGGCACTCGAGGGTGAGGCTATCGAACCTCAACCTAAATTCATGCATCATGCCCATCCTCAACTGGGGGTGGGTGAGACGGTTCAAATTGACTTTGCGCTACCATTGGGACTTGGGAATTTGGAAGGTTTCTAGTTTTCAGAATCGTCCAAATGGTTCTAGGCATTAGAGGAAGTGTTTAATAGGATGGCACAAAATCCAAGGGAGAGAGGGAAGATTCAAGTTTTCTCGGCTCGTAAACAGTTCCATATGATGGAGCCTTTTATCTTTCAGGGAGATGGTGAGGCCATTTTGGTGGAAAAATGGATAATGGAAGTGGAGAATCTTTCAATCTCTTTAAATGGTTGACGATGATTTGAGAATGGTGATGACGTTATTTTACTTAAGGGGTAAAGGAGCTCAATGGTGGAAAAGTCAAGAGGAAGTGAATGGACCCGCAGGGATCACATCACTTTCTTTTTTAGAACTCTTTCTTAATAAGTTCTTTCCAGAAATGATATGGGAATGAAAGCGGGAGGACTTTGCAAACCTTGTGCAAGGAAGCTTAAATGTCCTAAATTATCAGATTTTATTTACGAAAATTTTGTGATATGAGTTGGTGTCTACGGAAAAGCTGAAGAGTCATTGTTTCGAGAATGGATTGTGGCTGTCGATTCAGACACATGTTTTGTCGGGGCTTAATGATACATTTAAGAGGTGCGTAGGCACGACTATGAAAGTAGAGTATAGTCTGATCAACAAACAACGTATGGATTCTTTGCATCCTTCTAAGTCTTTGGGGAAGTCTTCAGGATCACAATTGGTTCAAGTTTTGGTGTTAAATTCATGGAATCTTGATATGATTCAAGTGGTAGTGTTGGCGGGAATGACAGTCGGAGTAAATGAAAAAGGAATCACGAAGCCTTTTCATCTTCTTTATCTCAGAGTTGACCTCAACCAGGTCATACTACTTCTTTGGGGTCTACTAGTTAGAGCAGTGGGTGCTACAACTATGGCTATCAGGGTAACATTGCTCGTGATTGCCTTGTGTCTCTTACATGTCTCCTTTGTGGCATCGAGGGACATATTCAGGGTTTATGCTCTCAAGCCTTTTGTTAGGCCCGTGGCAATAAGGGCCATATATGATTGAGATGTCCAAAGAGCTTTCCTATATTTGTTGGCCCTCATAGTTAACAACAGTCTTCTTCTTCAGGGGTAGCTCCCCATCTATTTCATACTGTGCCTTTGTCATCTGCTTGTCAAGGACCTGGTTCTTCTTGTGGAGGATACTAGGGTAGAGGGACTTGTGGGGGATTCTAGTAGGGTCAGTCTTATCAGACCCATACTTATACCATGCCTCAGGCACCAGAGGTAGCTGAGCCTAAAGTTGTTCGAGGTATTTTATCCTTTTTGTTGACATAGGCTCATGCATTATTTAACGTGGGTGCATCACGTCTCTTTCATTACATCTCAATTTGTTAGAATGCTAGATTTACATATATCTCATTTGGATAAGCCCATCTTTGTTGATACCTCGGGGGAGGGGGGATATGATATATATGGATAGCATTTGTCGGGGCTATAAACTATCTATCACAGATCATATCTTTGTATATGATTTTGTCGTATTTGATATGTTAGAGTTTGATGTTATCATCGGTATAGACATGTTGTCACATTTCCATGCTATATTAGATTGCAAGTGGAGGTGAGTTTTCATTTAAACTCCGGAGGGGGATTATTGTTGTTTATCAAGGGCCGAATTCTATTAATTTCCCTTATACTCATCGTACTCGGACTAGCCTATCTTCTATGTTGGTTAGTCTTTTGTTTGATGATGATAGGGGAGGAGTTTCCCCCTATAGTATATAATTTTTCTAATGTCTTTCTAGAGGATCTTCGTTGACTTCCACCTATGCAAGAGGTAGAGTTTATGATTGATCTAGTTCCCAGTACTAAACCTATTTTAACCACTCCCTATCATTTAGCGCCGAAGGAATTAAAGGAGTTACGGAAACAAATTGATGACTTGAAGTTGAAGGGGCTCATTAGGCCGAGTTCTTCATCTTGGGGTACTCCAGTACTATTTGTACAAAGGAAGGATGGGTCAATGTAGTGTGCATTGATTACTGAAAGATGAATCTAGCCACTATCAAGAACAAGAATCTATTGCCATGGATCGATGATCTTTTCGACCAACTTTGAGTTCCAAATCCTTCTTGGAGATCGACTTATGCACAAAGTACCATTAGTTGAGGGTTCAGAAGGAGGACATTGAGAAGACAACTTTTTATACTCGTTATGGGCACTTTGAATTCCTTGTATTGCCTTTCAACCTTATGAATGCCCATGTGCCATTTGTGGACCTAAAAAATTGTGTATTCCAACTGTACCTTGATCATTTTGTCGTGATGTTTATTGACAACATACTCATCTATTCGCCTTCTGAAGAGGCCTATCGTTCTTTCTATACTTTAAGAACATAAGCTGTGTGCAGAGTTTTCTAAGTTATGTCGATGGATCCTTCCAAGATTGAGGTTATTACTAATTGGGAACTACTGAAGTCTATTTTTAAGATTCACAGTTTCCTAGGCCTTGCAGGCTACTATGGTCGCTTTGTATAAGATTGCTCATATTTGATGGCTCTTTTTACAAAGCTCACTCATAAGGGTATTAAATTCAAATGGAGTTCCAAATGTGAGGAATCATTTCTTCGTCTAAAAGAGTACTTCGACTCCAATTATGATCATTTTGGAGTATAGTATCAGGTATTCGGTGTATTGCGATGAGTCTCCGGAAGGCCTGGGTTGTGTATTAATCCAAATCAAGAAGGTAGTCATTTATGCTTTGAGGTGAAGATTCATTATTAGAAATACCCTATGGATGACTTAAAGCATGGGGTTGTAGTGTTTGCTCTGAAGTATTAGAGACACTATCTTTATTGGGAGAAGATCGAAATGGATTCAGATCAAAAGTCTTTAAATTACATCTTTACTCAAAGAGAATTGAATAGGTACATAGAGTATCTTAAATAATATAAATTCTATCTCGAATATCATCCCGGGAAGGCAAATGTTGTGGCGGATACATTGAATAGTAAGACTTAATGTTCTATTGCTTGCCTTACCATTGATGAATAGGCTATGCTTCGAGTGTTAAATAAATTTGGGCTTGATTGTGTTAAAACTGAGGACCAATATACTTTGTTCACTATCGTGGTTCAACCTATCATGTTCACACGTATGATTGGAGCACAACCTGGTGTTGATAAATCAAATGCCTACCGAGTTCATGTTCTTAGTGATCACATGCTTGATATATGGATTATTTATGAAGATAGGGGTATGTGGTTTCAAAATCACCTTTTCGTACCTAATTCTATTCTTGATAAAATTCTTGGAGAATCTCATCATTCTCATTTTGCGGTGCATCTCGATGGCACTTGTAAGTCCCAGAAATTCTGAGTGAATTTTTTCATTTATAATAATAGTATCGAAATGTATAATAATATTATTATATAAGTGTAGAATTGTAGTATACGAAGTATTATAGAAGGAAGTACGAAGTCTTTATATATTTATAGAAGTATTGGAAAAAGAAGATAGATTACATTATTATAGAATGTGGCATAAGTGTCGAGACGTTTATTTATCATGTAGTTACGAGATGTCGTGTCTTTACGGTTAGTAGCATGTATACTATGGTACTATAATAGAATTTCATGTATTTTAGAGAAGTAGAGGAATGTCGTGAAGTGGTTAGAGAAATCGAGAGTTGGATTTCGTGGAGTGAAGAAGAAGGGATGCGGTGTTATGTCTGAATTTGCCAGAATATGCATAAAGTCGCTTAAAATGAATTTTGAGCATTCAAACGATAATCCGAAAGTGCGAAAATACTTCTATTAGTGTCTAGAAGTGATTTGGAATATTTTTGGAAGTTTTCATCCTGGGATGTTTTGGACAAAAAATTCCCATAGATCTGATTGATCCAACTAGGTATTGGATCAATCCAAAAATTCGAACCGATCGATCCAATAGCGGTTGGATTGATCCAACTGCTTTTTAATGTACATTAAGTGGTGTGAAAGAACACTAATTTGCTTATGTTTTTAGACCAATTTTCAGCATAGAGAGAGCATCTACGAAAATTGGAAAAGAAGACCCAATATCATCTAACTCCCGAAATCTATTGCAGATTCTAAGCATAGATTCCTCATCCCCAAAGTATAGGGAGCATTTTGAGGAAAGACATGAATCTCATCTTGCTAGATTATGTTACCTCGATTTCCATGTCTGGTTGGTATGTGAAATTAAAGTTGATTTTCTTTATCCTCATGTTAAGTAGACCATATTTAATTGTAAATTCGATTTGATTTGAGTTTGATAGATAGATCAAACCCCGAGGCGATGAAGTGAAGAATTTGGGGCATTTTGAAGATTAGCTACCAGAAGTATTTTAAAGTGGTTGTAGGTATGAATAGGTTACTAAATAGTAATATACGCGTGAGTTTATGTGTGTACCTTACGCATAAATTATTTAAAGTCAAAGCATAATGCATAAAGTAAATTAGAGATGAATTGTCATTGTTTGAAGTTGTTTTATGAAGAATGAAGTAGGAGTTTATAGGTAAATTAAAGACAAATGATTACTTGTTTAATTTGGTTATATGAAGATTAAAGCATAATTTGAAGTTAATTGAATTACATGATCATATGTGTTGACATTAAGTTATTGAGGTGGAATTATACATGTTTTGAAGCCAAATGATGTTTTTGACAAAAGTGAAGTTGAAATTGATTTTTCTGAAGATTTGAAGTTTGAAAATGAAATTCTTGAAAATAAGTAAAGAGAATAATTTGAAGTATAAATGAAGAAGCAATGTTCAACCCTATTATTGAAGTGAAGAATGAAGCTTCACAAAGTTTATGAAGTTTTATGAAATTAAAGTTAAATTTTTGAAGTTTTGAATTTGATTTATTTTTGAAGGAAGCTTGTATTTCATTTATGGAAGTATAGAGTTGTTTTTCATTTCTTTTCGGAACAAGTGTCAAATTTTACGAAGTTTATGAAAAAAGCAAAGAAAGAGCTCGACGCCCTACCGTAAAAATCGAAAAACCTGATCATGGATTTACCTATAAACGTTACATAAACGTTCCATGAAGAGAACGATTTATAGAAGGTTCGCGAAGTACTCTTATTTTCGAAAAAAAAAAGTTAGATGCTAGTCCCAAATTTTTAGAAGTTGAAGTCTAGAAATCAAAGTCGTGTCGCGTGGCATTGTATTAAAGTTACATTGCATTTATTCTTCCATGTGAAATATTTACATTTAATGGCATTAGATAACATCGCACATATCGTGTTATTTAGTAGACTAACTCGTGTATTTTTCTCTTTTTCTTATCTTATATTATAATAATATTGTAGGTGCGAAAACTAGCGAAAGACAACCATGAGATGACCGATGTAATGTAAATTTTGAAGATGAAATTATTAACTTATCTTATATTTTGTTGGCCACAAACATGTTATTTATTGGTCATAGAAGTATTGAAGTAGAAGTTCAAAATGTTGCATTTATTCAAAAGTTGACATATTTGAAATTATATTTTTGTATACACTTTGTTGTAGTCGTTGGAATTGTTCAAGTTAGAACGAAAGTGTATTATATTCTATGTAGACTCATGGGGTATAAAATGTTAATATTTTCATAAAGCAAGTAACTTATTTAAGTTGTGAATATGGCGCTTATCTATAAATTGATATAAAGGCCGTATACAGGTATAATATAGATTTTCTTATGCGCACTTTGATGTTAGGCAATGCTATAAAATGTGATGAGAAGTGAAAGAAGTGTATAAAAAAAAATCTCATCTTTATTTCCTTTTTTAAAACTATCTATATTTTTCGTTTTATTTCTTTTAAAAAGGGATCAGACTCACGGCCCGGGTCATTCGAAATTTCGGGGCGCGACATTTTGAAGCCTTGAATTATATACTGGTACTCAAGCTCTCCTCCAATACATGTGACATGCAAGAAATAAGTCTCAATTTTTTCTCTAATTGTATAATTGAAAACTATTACACAAATTCATTAAAAAGCGATGTCACATATTCGAGATGGACTGATTTTGTTCTTATGAATCAATATATTTAGTAAAAAAATATATTATTTCCGAAATACAAGCGTGAAACTGCTAGTGAAGCGGAAAGCTTCATGTAAGGTTTCTCTCTTTCGTACTCTATATTGTTGAGAAATCAAAATCCCAAGCGAATACCAATTGATGAAGCTATACAAACATGAAAATAATCATCAGAGGTTGATACACCTGTTACTTAAATGGTAATCAATACATAATATTTAGCATTTACACATTAATTTTTTTATACGAGATTTTACTCAATCATACACCCATATATACAGCTTGCATCGAAAATTTTAAGAAGATAAAATCATAAAGGAGCATCAATGGTGAAGCAATCCAAACATGGAAATAATCATACAAAGTTTATACACCCATTTCATGTATTTCAAAAAGCTTTTTTTTTTTTTTTTTTTTACGTAATTCTTAAGGGTTTTCCCTAGTAGCAATAAAACTATAAAAGCTTTTATTCTTTTTTCTTTTTTTTGGGGTACAAAACTGTG
The DNA here is from genome assembly GCA_001753735.1 of Embelia ribes. Classification (NCBI taxonomy): domain Eukaryota; kingdom Viridiplantae; phylum Streptophyta; class Magnoliopsida; order Ericales; family Primulaceae; genus Embelia; species Embelia ribes. The sequence goes on along the minus strand of MKEJ01006651.1, from coordinate 10,001 downwards.
AAGGCTTTTTTCTTCCTTTAGGAAATAGGCCCATGTGCATTGGTGGGCCCATTAAAACATCTAAAACAAACTCCACAAAAGAATTGCTTTTTTCCAATTTCTTAATGCCATGTACACCTTTGCAATCATCAAATATCAACAACAAAGTTGCATTATTGCTATGCTCTCCCCAAAAGCTAATTATTCTTTTCTTTGGACCCTTAAAACCCTAGCTTAAAAAATATTCGGAGCTCGTTTCCATTCATTTCAAATTGTTGGACAAATTAAATTTCCATCCAATGGTTGAATTATAAAATATTATTTTAAGTCATAATCTTATAAAATACTTGTAGACACCTTAGGCTACCTATATTTGTTTGATTGTAAGGGATAAGTGTCCAGATTAAATATGGGATATGAGAAATAAATTTTACAATTAGGAACAAATTATTACACTTTGCACCTTGCACTTTGGCCGGTGTCTCATTGAGCTCCCAAAAGTCCTGTGTGCGGTGTGGCATAGCGAAGGAGACAAAGTGTAATCGACACTTTCAAAACGGATTAATATTAAGAGCCGAATGGTGCTCTATGAGGAACCCCTTTTCTTCTTCTCGAACTAGAATGAGGTGGCGGTGGTGTGGGTGGGCATATGTCCAGAGGGCCTTCAACATCTCTTGATGACGATGCGAATCTCCTGGATATCCCTTCATCTCTCATCCCCATTGCTTCCCCATCCTCGGCCTCTAAGGTAAAGCTTGCATTTCCATTACTCTTTATTCCCACAAGCTAAGTCAAAAAAGCCAAATACGAAAGCCCAACATTTAGGCTTTCTCTAACAAAAAGTACCTCATGTTTGTGAATGGTAATAAAAGATACTAACATGATCATTAGTGAAGTTCATTTCGGGGGAATACTAGAAATGATTGTGATAAAAAGTATGACTATACTTTAGCATTGGTATATAAAGTATAAACTACAGGCCATGGACTTGTTTGTGTTGTATCAATATTGTAAGCTCGTTGTATTAAGTGCGATTTGGTGTCCCCACCATAGTTATTGGAAACGCGGGTTTCGGGTGGGAATTGATTTTCTCTAGAAATGCATTTCTGGTATGGATACGAAACGCCAAAGAATCTTAGGGGAAAACGAATAGTAAATGGTCCGGAAACGCTTGGAAAACGATTGGAAATACACATATAAAACTCAAAAGGAAATGATTGGTAAATTTTCTGGAAACGAAAAGGATGCTATTGAAAACTTATAGAAAACTTATTGGCTATCATTTCCTAAGCAAATAATTTAAATAATTAAAAATCAATAATAATATTATTATAATTAATTTTTTAGCACTTTTATGATTAAATAATTTTTTTCACTTCTATTATTTAATTTATTACTAACTTGTCCATATCAAGTATTTAATTTTGATACAAAAGTATAAGTATTATAGTACTTACAAATATGGATATTGAATTAAAAAATCACGTATTTTTATATGTTTCCCACATATTATATAACCGTAACTGAAAAAATTCCAAATCGTATTCGCGTTATCCGTGTCCTCTATATTTTTGGCATGCGTTTCCTATTTTCGTTTCTCCTTACAAGTCACGCTTCCATTACCAATTTCGGCAACTATGATCCCCAATCTGATTTAAGGATGTCCCAAATTTGGCGCAGGGGCGGTGGCAACGAGATTTAGCTTTTTATATTCTTCCAAATAAATACAATTCCTCAAGGCATATATGGGGTTAAAATTATGCAAATATTTTCGGAAGACTTTGAATATATGTTTTAGATATTAATTAAATCAAGAATAGGGATGGTGATTAGGCAATATGCAAATGTGGGTCATCATGATTATACTAGACGCTAACTTATGTCCATTGTGATGAGTTGTGATGAATGTGACATCAAAATTAAGGAATAAAAATGGTCCCAAATTAAAAAATTAAAAAGATACTGACCTTACACCCCAACGAACAAAATCGAAACGAGTCCAATAAACTTCTTCGACATATTTCACAAATATGAGAACCAGATGCTTTTCCACTTTTAGGCTGAGGTCTCTCGTTCAAGAACAAAACTCTAGCACCATTTATTACATAGGTTTGAACACCACTTATGTCCAAAACATCTTGAATTTCTGATACCCTCACGACATCATGATATGACGATCTCCTTATCTGCACCATAAATTTTGTGATAGAGCATTGTAAGAAAGGAAGAAAGAAAATAAAAAAAATTGAACTGTGTAATGCGTTACAATTTATTCCATCTAGGCTATCTGTTTTTATGAATTTATTATATTCCCTAACGATAGTTTTGCTAACCATTGACACCCGCCTTTTCCGTTCGTAATGATCTTCATTCGGAAGGGAAAATGACGTATTTATGGAAAAGGAGGGGCCAAACTGCAGCTATTCAAAGAATGGGGGCCAAAGTTGAAATTTGTTGAAATTTGTAACGCAATGTGTGTGGAAAATGTAAAGATATATGTACCCGAATTTTGACATTGTACCTAATATGTACTTGGATTGAAATATTTATTTTTTTGGAAATTACTTGGATTGAACTATTGAAGACAGAAGGGGGGCTGTTGGGGGTAGGCTTTGGTTTCATCCAACGCTCTGATAACTCATTTTCAAATTAATGATTAAGATTAAATATGTGAATTAAAAAAATTAAATAAAAAAAACTTGTTTATTTTTAACATATGACTTGAAAATAAGTGGTCATGATGCGACAAGCGAAACTTGGCATGCACCTACATGTCCAGCACCTGTATTAGGGAGGCTCCAACCAACATTCGGCTACTCTCAGTAAATATTTGCTCAATTCTTCTAGAAATCATTTAAACCCCGTTTTTTGGGCATAAAAGTTGCTCGCATGTATTAATTAGGTAAATTTTCAATTAAATAACATTAGCATTATTCCATAACAATTTCGCAGAACAAAATACAATTTTTCTCCCAACAACTACATTGCCCCTGACCATTACATTATATCATAACTTCATGACTCAATTATTGCAATCTCTAGATTCATCAATAAGTCAAATGCCAATGCATATACATAAACATGTAAATCTACAAAATATATATATTTTACCTGAATAACTTGATGATCCTTATGCCTGGCTGACCGGCAATAGTAGCAAAAGGCATCGCCATTACAGTCCAAGCAATACATATTCCGTTCACTCCTCGCCGCGTCTCCATGGGTGCGACAAATGGAGAAAAATGCCGTACTTAACAGCGGCTCCAGCCACGCTGGAATCGGCATTGTCCAGATTGTACCAAAAAAAAAACGGCCGCACAAAGAAAATCCGGCAATGCACTACACCAGCTAGCAGTATTGATAGAGCAACCAGAAACTATACGATCTCCCGATCGGAGTTGATATGAGAGAGAGAGAGAGAGAGAGAGAGAGGGGAAGAGAGAGAGAGAGAGAGATAGTGTGTAAACAACAAAAAACTTAGAATTCAACAACAAAGCAACGCATAGACTAGAAGACAAGGCATAATAACATATTAGTTTTGATTTTGCCAAATCAACGGCTGGGATCGGGTGTGGTGGCTGAGGTTTGTCCTCAGCCTTTGGATCTGGCAAATTGCCTTTGGCGCTTACGCTACTTTGGATCTTTCTTTGCGTCTCTACGTAGGCCATACGGTCGGCCGTTTGCACTCTGAGAATTTCCATACTACCTCTCTTATCGCCTGCCACGTGTGCTTTTCTCCACGTGGCGGGATCGTGACGTGCTGTGAAGGAGGACCTATGTCGTTTTAGTGACGGGTGAATTGAAACGGACGATGTGGATATTGACATTGCCAAACATGCCCTTGGGTATTGGGTGAATTTGCGATAATGGTGCTGGCGTTTAATGTGGTCAGCAACGGGGCATGGGGAGCTGTTTAGGGTCAGAATTACTAAATCACTAAATTAATTGATGAAATCAAGGCCGTATTAAAAAAATAATAATAAAAATAAAAAAAAAAACAGCCGGCTTTATGGTTTGGGTTTCAAATTTTCACATCCAAAATTATTGTGAAAAAATTTGGAAAGCGTTGGACAGTTGTGACAAAAAATTCACATGAAAAAAATTTATTAAAAAATTAATAATCCGCATGAATAAGACATGCCTACCCAGAATCTCTGCTAAGCAATCCCAGGTCCAAAAAATTGGTACTAAAAAATCATGGACCCAAAAGGGGCTACTCATTGTCCATTGCTTCGGAATTGTTAAATTTTAAAATTAAAAATTGAAATTGGATAAAATTTTTCATATTTAAATTATATACAAAACTTATATATTTAATTCTGGCCGCCAATTTTTAAAATGGTTACTTCAAATTAATGGCTAGGAATTGAACCCCCTCATTTCCAAAATCATCAATAAAAATTATTCAATCACTCTTAGTAATGAACTAAATGTGAATTGATTCTAACGTGTGATGTTTTGGGATTTTGAAAGAGAAAATCAATAACTAAAATTTGCCACACAAAATTTTTTATTTTACTTACGTCATAGACAATAAATTAAAAATAAAACTTCCAAATTATATTTCACCGAGTGATATTCCATATTGTTTGAGCAATAATGAACACATATCATAAGGATAGAATTTACTCCACTTTAAAATTAATTAATGGACATGTGTTCACTTAAATAATAATGGACAAATACCAGAAGAGTGATATTTCACCACTACCGTATACAATAACTAAATGAAGAACTTTGAGATTAATTTTGCACCAAGCATCAACCTAAAGGCTTTTTAAAAATTGAAAAAAAAAAATCAAATTTTCTTAAATTACAAATATCTGGGAATAAAAAAACCACTCTCTGCATAATATATATGATTGATTGAAATTTTATTTCAACTCAAATGCCATGTCAGTTATTTTTACCATACAATTTTGAGTTGAAAAATGTGCTGGTTAGAAACTCATCACAAACCCTCATAGCATTTTTAAAAGCTTGCTTTTACAAAAGAATAATTACAAGTAAATAAGATATGAAAATTCTCACTTCATTTACATATTGGAGTGTACCTTTACAAAACCCAAATCACTATCCGACCATTTATGCATGAATACTTCACTTCTTTACTTTCTTTAAATTCTGTCTCTTTTATCTTCTGTTATTAATCTGATTCTAAATTTTTATTTTTTATTTTATAGATTGAAGACAACAAACAAATAAGTTAGAAAAATCATGATAGTAACGTTTTATGGCATTAACAATGGAAAAGGTAAGAATTATTGCATAATTTGTTTTGATGAAAAAATAAAATTGACAATATGTAACTTTAAATTCCAATCAAAACAATTTTACTTAGTACTGTCTAATAATCTCATAAACCTCGATGATATTATTAAATGGCACAAGATAAGTGTGTAAACTAGGCAATATATCCTTTAATTTCATATTAGTAAATCTAATTACTCTTTATTTATCTCATTTCGATTCCAATTTATATTAGATCAATAGGTGTACGTATATTCCAAAACAAAGCACGGATGCACACTCGTATAACACATTGATTAATTTTTGTTTTTCTTCGAGTTTCGGAAAACTTCTTCTCGGCACAAGACACGCCAGCGGACTAAATTTATGGAATTATATTTTCTTAACAATTTCAAAAGATGTAACACTGCTTGGGCTTCTACTTTATTATACTTTATAGTCTACAAACTTAATTAAAACGTGAATTAATATGGGAAAAGTAACAAACAAAAACTGGAAATTTACACCTGTTGCTATGAATTAGGGGTGCAAAGTTAGCTTCAGTATTTGATTTGTGAAAGTTTTGTTTACAAAAGTGAGTAATCTTTTGTTTTATAGTTTCATATGACAATTCAAGCCTTGTAGTCAAGAAAATAAAATTAGTTCCTATTCTGAGTGAAATGTTTTACCCGAATATTACCAGAAAATTTAAAAGAAAAGATCAATCACGATTACTTGAGACATCCATCGGTTGAATTTTCTCATAAACGAAGACGGAATGACTTATAAACGTTTAAGAATAAAATTGTACAAATTGAAACTTAAGTAGAACTCACTTATAAGGTCCGTTTGTGTTGTTGCCTTTTGTAATTTTTAATGGGTAATTTTACTGTAATCACACTGTTTACAGGCACTACAATGATTAAATTTGGCATAATCGAATGTTTTTACTACATTCGACTATGACAAAATCAATCTTATGTGGTGTATCGTAAAAAAAATAAAAATAAAAATATGGTGCTAATATCAAATAATGTGGTCCCAATAAAAATTATCATTTTCAATAATGTAACAAAAATTGTTCATCATTCATGATGAGGCTTCGTGGTTTCCTCGACTTGAATTCCTTCTAGATAAACCGAACATAAACAAGAAAATAACGCATTTGGATTTTAACCTAACAAAGTGGGATTGAACAAACTAAGGCTCCGTTTGACTTGCTTCAACTCATTTCAAGATCGTCTCTTCATACATAAACTTCCTAACTTAGAAACTTCTTCACTGCATTTTTCTTATTTAAATTTCGGACAGCATGCGGACACAAATTTTTGAATAAAAAAATCGAATCTTACCATCTTATATAGTAATTTTTTTTTTTTATTTTTACAGCGAGGGTTGAACTATAGAAGTATAAGAAAATTTCGATATTTGCATAAATATTTCGTAAAACTTTCCAGGATGGGAAGGCCTTGGGACCGCCACTAGTATCAATATTGAATTCTATCGATTGTTAGTTCCTGGACTACCCAACCTTGTGCATTCACGTGCTCAATGTGACAGCTAAGGCAATTGTCGTCATCAAAATCATGAATATAAAAATTATTCTCTAGCTTTGATCAAGATATTTATTTACACAATTATTTGGTATGTGTCTTATTAAATTAATATTTTAAAATAATAAAACTCATTATTATAAAAATTATTAAAATTAGACACATATATATCAAATTTGCATAATAAAAATTTAAAACTAAATTTCTTATAGTATCACATGCAAACACAAGACATACACATATATCTCTAGGGCTGAGCACCGATGGTAATGGTAAAACTTACTATTTGATCTTGTATCATACCACATTATATGATATTTTCAAAATATATACCAACTACTACGTAAAATAATAATTGTACCACTACCGGTGGTAGTTTTTAAGCTTAGCTACCATACCGTGATACTATCAAAATACCATGTTTACAAAAATTTATCACACATATAAAATGAAAATATCACAAATATTATTATTAAAAGTTCAATCATACATTTTATGTCATTATATAAGAAAATATAATATATTTTCGAATCTTACACTAAGTTTTGATAAATACACACACACAGAGAAAAGAAACTATAATATATTTAGCACCATAAATATAAAAATATTTAAATTAAAGAATTGTGTACTAATGGTACTACTAGTTGTAACCACACATCCATTGGTAACAATTCCGATGGTAGTGGTAGTCATTTGAATGCTACCATTTGTTATTGTGAAAAGAATTTCTACCGGAGATGGTACTACCGGTGCTAATGGTATGATTTTGCTTAGCCTTATATATCTCTGCATAAATATAAAATAACTAATGATAATAGAAATTTTCAAAATCATATTTAAGAATCAAAATATTTTTAGGAAAAAAATATTTTATAAATTAATTCTTACCAATATAAGATTCTCCATAAATTTTAAAATATAATCCTAAATAATAATAATTTTTTAAAATATTATTATAATAAGATTTTCACTTACTTAAAATTAACATAAATAAATATTAAATTTTCGTAAAAACAATATCATAATATAAATTCTACCGAATTTGATCTTTTATAAAGTGATAAATAACTGGGGAAAATAAATAAATACAAAATGACATATCAAAAATAATTATATTAAATAAAAATAATAATATGATGTAAAAATAACATAATATACATACCCCACGCACTCTAGTAATGTAATAATTTTGACGTACACTGTACAAAATCCGTAAATACCGTAGGAAAGAGGAGGGTTTTGTTAAATTTAAACTTGTAATGATCATAGAGGTACAACTAATTTTTGAAAATCGGCTTATAAGAAAAGGGTGTTCATATAATCATACACAAGTAATGAAGCTGATAACCATAACAAACAAGTGGCTAGAGTAAAAAATATATTTTTAATTTATTTAATCAAACAAATAAGCCCTTGTGGTTCTGATACATTAAATTAAATTTATAATTTCAACGATTAAATATATAGAACTCATCCTTAAAAATCGGCTTGTAAAATAATGATACTTATATAATTGTAATTATATACAAGTAATTACGTTAACGTGGGATATAATTTAATAGGTTTTGACAAAATCTGACATATTTTTGAATATCAATCACGATTCCAAATAGCAAGAGTAGAATTTACAGGATAATACTCTACTGGAAGATTTGCAATTAAAGTGAAAGGATTCTTTTAACTTAAAGCCAACTTTTAGGGAAAAAAGAATATAACTTTTCCCCTCATTGAGGAAAGGTTAGTTTCGAAAGTTGATTTGAAGAAATTGAAAAAAGGTATTAAACAAAATTAAGGTACAAAGCTTACAAGTTTCTATCATGAGTAGTAATTATAGTTTGAAATTTATAATTGTGGCATTTTTGAAAGGCTAATTCAAGTTAACCATTTTTCCAAATAATTAATTTTTGTTAGTCAAGTTCTGAAATCGTTATCTGTAAAATCATGTTAGAAATGGAGTTTTTTATGGATTGCATGTAATTTTTAACATAATTAGTAAAATACGGGACAAAAAAAATTGTTGTACGGTGCGAATGAGTTTAATAAGATTTTATTGTAAAAATACATCCCGAAAAATTCAATATAATATGTAAAATAATGATATAAAATTCATAATAATATTTTATTTTTATATTTTTTTGAAGTTTAAAATGGAAAAACAATAAAAAAAAAAACTTGAATTATATGCATATTATACAAAATATATAAAAAAAATTACACATTTTTCAATACGTTGTGCATCAATTCAAAAAACGAAAACACTATTTTCAATTATACGTACATAAGTATACTAAATGGCAAAAGTTTGCGAAATTACTAACTATGATTTCTGGAAACACCGTTGGGAGAAAAATAAAATATCTACGGAAGAGATGTTTTATCTACAAAGCTGAAGCCATAAACAAGCATCCAAACTTGTTAAATTTAGTATTATACTGAACACAATCATGGGTAGTATTCACTTTTGAAAATCGGCTTACAAGAGAATAGTGTCCATGTAATCATAAATAAGAGCATAAGATTAATATTAATTGATGTGGATAATATTTGACATTCCTCTCACTTATGGGCGGGCCAAATTTCTGAAAGCCTAACAAGTACACATAAATAGGTGAAATCAACAATCATTTTTTAATTTAATCAAACAGACAAGTACTTTTGGCTTTGATACCATATTACTGACCCTATGGTTCCACATCTAACATTGATGCTATTAAATTGTGACAACAAGTCAGCTATTAACATTACACATAATTCTATTTTCCATTAGCATTCCAAGTACATTGAAATTGTTTGTCATATTGTTTATGATCATCTCACTTTCAGGCTATTGACACTTCATCATATTCCCTCCGCTGAACAAATTATAGATATATTCCCGAAAATTTTGTAATACGTGACCTTCACCACACTTTTTCGCAAGATGGGCTTTGCTACCTGTTGTCCATTTGGCAAATATGGAAGTTAAATTAATTTTTTTAAATTAAACGAAACACTATAAAAGTTTATGCAATAATATTAACTATTATACGAAGAATTAAAAGGATAGAGGATACAAATGTAGTTTTATAGTGGTTCGACCAAAGATCAGTTGATCCCCTACGTCTACTCTCCCAAGCAATGCTTGAGATTTCTTTATCACCGAGATAACTTTACAGCTAATCAGCTTCACAGGTGTTGACCACTCTATTTGAGACAACCTTTCAAATCAGTGTATAACTAAATTTGAAATGTATCTTT
>MKEJ01006641.1:0-10225 GCA_001753735.1 Embelia ribes | reverse complement strand
GAAAATAGACAACCAAATCAAATAAATAATACCGTGAGACTTGACAGAAAAAAAATTCAATCAATATCATTATGAAATCATATGAGAGAAAATTATCATTTGTATAAGTGAGGATAAAGAGATGTAGATGAATGTGAGTGAATGTATATGAGTATACAATCATATGTATAATTTAGCAACGGAATTATCTATGAAAATTGAAACCGTAAGTAACTGACAATTTAAAAACGGAAATAACGACCACCAAATTTCAGTCGTTTTTCTTTACCGATGGAATAACGACGGAATATTTTAGTCATTAAATCCATCGGTAAATAAAAAATAATTATTTTACTTATGGAAAATTTTTCGTCGCTATATTCCGTAGCTATTGTGTTCTTATTCCGTCGTTAATATGGCGGACTTTTTCCCACCATTTAATTTATGACGAATTTATCCATCGTTAAAATATTTGTTGCTAGTCTATCGTTAAGTCGTTTGTATTTATGTACTATTCACGTCCGTCTTTATTTAACAAAAAATTTATTTCCATCGTTGTGATTCGTCGTTAAACAACTTTTTCTTGTGGTGAAACCATTAGCTATTTTATCGATTAGTTATCTTCATAGCTAAATTTATCATTATAACATTGATAAAATATTTTTTCTCTCCTCCTCTTCTTTCTCATTTATGTAACCTCTTATCACTTCTTCAATTATCCCTTCTTCCATTCAAGTTTTTTTTATTCCCTCTTTTCTTTTTTTAATTAAAGATTGTAACAATTAATTTGTCAAACATATTTTTACATGCTAAATACTATATAATAACTTCTAAATATATTTTAAAATGATATCCATATTAACATATAAATTTAATTATTTTGTATAAAATATTTAAAAATAATAATATTTGTAATCAATATTGATTTTAAATATAACTATTATCTATATGAATAATTAGTAAACAGATATAAAAATATAATTAAAATTATCGTCATTAGGTAAAATAGCCAATCTGATACATGAATAGGCAAATAAAGAATGGGTCAAATAGAAAAATTAGTTTTTTTGAGTTATTTTAGCCATTTTATTTAGCAAAACTGATGTGAATGCTCCAAGTCACAATAAAAAATATGTGGCATGTGTAAAGAGTTCTACTATTTTTTTTTTTCCCAAAATCAATAATTTAATTTAAATATATTAATATTCATTTAAAACGTCAATAAATACAAAAAAAAAAAAAATGTGTATATGCAAAGTAAATGAAGGAGATGATTTAATAAAACATTTACATTCACGGTATCATTTATTATTTTGATTTTTTAAAGAGTATAATTTCTTAACTTTTAAAGGTTGGATGGTGTAGATTTATCTAAAATTGATAGGTATAAGATTATGCAAAGCATAACAACATGGGTAAAAAATAACTCATAAAAAGTTTTATTCCGTACTAAGCTCAATTTTATCTTGATCACAGAAAACGAATTTAAAAAATGGAGGGTGCAAAAGCAAGAGTATCATTGGAGTTTGCATCTTTATGTAGAAGTTCAGTGGCCTAATAGAAAACTTCTCGCAATGAAATAGTTCAACTGAAAAATAAGATGTGCTTTTTATGGGGTATAAAATGATAAACACTTTGGCATATTATTATTGTTTTAAATAAACTTGAGTGAGAAAAAATAAAAGAAAAATTGAAAATACAAATGTAATCGTGCTGGGCGTTTGAAACTTGGACAAAATTAAATACTCCAATAAAAAAAATAAAAACAAACAAATAAATAATAAAAACCCTAAAAGTCAGTCCACGAGGGTACAAATGTAATTCATTTTTGTAAGCAGGGTACAAATGTAATTTACACGCATGCCGCACGTAGTTAAATACACGAGTTAGGGTTTCTTTTCCCTCACTCGAGCGCCACCTCAACTAGAGCCCAAGAGTCACCGCAGCCGCCTCTCTCTCTCTCTCTCTCTCTCTCTCTCTCTCCGTAACAGGTTCGACCCTGCGATCCCTCTTATTATATATCACCAACTTCTTCATGTATTTATTCTTCTTGATTGTTAGCAGACAATTTTATTGGATTATCATGTCGTGTATTGGGCTTTATACAAGATCCGTTTTTTATTTGATTTCTAGTGAAATATCTGAACGTTATGGATAATGATTCACTCTTTAAATTTGAGGTTTTTTCCTCATTATTTTTGAACAAAATGAGTTTTTGTTGAAAATGTTACGGGTGGGATTTAGACACAATTTGGGATTGCTTTTTTTCTGTTTTTTTTTCTTGGTTGTGTTTGGTTAAGATTGTAACACCCACTTTTAATTATAAGATTCTGTTTTTAAAGGTTGCTTTTAAAACTATTATGTTTTTTCTATAACTCATTACAAATATAATCTGAAAATAACGTGTCATGTTCACAATACAGGCCTATTTTTGTCTTTTTGCAATAAAAAAATTTAGTTTTTCAAGTACTGCACTACTTGAATCCAATTATAAGATTTATTTGCCAAACATTAGGATTATATTTATATTTGCAATCAATTAAGGAAAACAGTTTTGACAATTATCAGTATTGCCGAACTAAGGTGTAGTAGACTTGTCTTGATTTTTTCATTCACAGGTACGGAAAGTGTTAAACGATGATAATGTGGCATTGTGGCCTTGTACAGTTTAACATAGTATTTGTGTGTAGATTTGGAAAATTGCAAGCTAAAGAGTACGGAGGTCTAGTTGGTATAGACTTTGGATTGTACATGAAGCGTGAAATAAGGGTTAGACCTTGTTGATTTGGTATCAAAGTGTGTATAGAAAGAGAGATGTTGTTGACCATAACGGGAGATATGAGGGTGCATGAAATTGATGGCTATACTTTTAACTTGTGGTGTTAAATAAAGCTCAAAATGCTTTTTTGCAGATCTAAATAGCATAATCTAAATAGGACTTTAGGAGTCTTAATTTATCATATATGCCGTTATATGTATAATTAAAGTTTGGCGTTTTCGCTTTCCTGTAACCATGTTTGGTGTTCTTGCTTACTTTCCTGGCATTTGACATTCTAGATACTGTTTGGTGAAAGTCCTGAAATATTGGTGAAAATTATGAGAGGCTGTTTATCTTGGTTGCATTTTCATTATGTTTTGATTGTTTTGTGTAGCCAACTATCATTAGCTGTCAAACCAAATGCTATCTTTTCCAAGTACATTGTAAACATGTGTTCTTAAATTGATATACCTTGGCATTGAACCCATTGGTGCAAAGTTAAATCTCTCATGACAAGTCTTTATTGCATTATAAGTGGTAAAGAAGACCAGCTAACAGGATTTTGTGCCCTTCCATCTCTCTGAAATGTGATTAATTTAATCTTGGCTTGTCATCAACGTATGACTCCCGTTGTTTGTTGGAGGAGCTGTTTGGTTCTGAGCTCAAGGATGTGAATTATTGTAACTATTGTTATTAGGCTATTAGTTGAGAACTTGGGAGGTGAGGGTCTGGTGTAAATTGGTCCAATTGAGGTTTTTTGAGTATTGAACATTAAAGATGTCCTGTATGAGTGCTTCTTGTAGGAGAATTTTTTAAATTCATGATTAAACAAAATACTTATTTGATAGTCCTTGTTCAAGATGCTAATCATGATTTTTTATTTTTGACTGAAAGCCACATGCCTGCATAAAATACCTATTTTCTTTTTTTCTGAAATTTGATTAGTTTATGTTTGTCATTGCTTTGGCAATATGCTTTTAGTATACAATTCTTTTGATTTCTGTTTACATGCCTGTTCCGTTCTGTCTTTAGATGTGTTCTGCAAAATAGTTTTCAAAACTATAGAAGGATTGGCACCTATCATTTGGAGGCACTTTTCTGGCAGAGAACTGATTCGTATAGGGGCATTTGATTGTGCTGCTCGGCTCTAATCCTTTTACTGTCATGAAGCTTTTAATATTTGTTTTACGAGAGAATTATGTGTTGATATTTACTTTGCATTTCAGAATGGATTCCCAGATCAAGCATGCAATTGTGGTGAAAATTATGGGGCGTACTGGATCAAGGGGGCAGGTGACTCAGGTGAGAGTCAAGTTTACTGATGATCAGAATCGATTCATCATGAGGAATGTGAAGGGCCCAGTGAGAGAGGGTGATATTCTCACCCTTCTTGAGTCTGAGAGGGAGGCCAGAAGGTTGCGCTGATTCATCAAGGTCATCACCTTCTCTGGATTTATGTTGCTTCAAAGAACATATTGCATTTCCTTTTGGAAGTGTAATTCCAAATCTATATTCAGACTTCATATCTGAGCATGTTTTGTTTTATTTTGTTTTGTTTTGTTTCTGTTTGAAAGACAAATAGTATGTTGAGTGCTGTTTAATGTTTTAGATTATTTTACCTTGAGAGGCAGTAAATTGTTTTGAAGGTGATTGTTAGCTATTGATCTGTGTTTTGAATTTGTTTTGCTGTTGTTTTAGGTTCATGTAGATTTGCTACTTACCTAATTTGGATTGACTTAAGTTGTGTTTCTCCGGGGGAAGTCGGACTTTAGAAAGATGCACAATATGATTGATATACCTTGAAATGATGAAGGAAATTACTAACGGATAATTTTCCATGCAATAATCTTGAGGCGAAACCATTTGTAAAGCAAAAAATTTGAACCCAGGTTGCTCTGCTACCAAGTCATGAAGTGCTGTAGTTTTATCAACTGGTTTTAACAGGTCTGGTCTATGGGTAAACAGAAAGCCCGAACTGAAATTCAATCGAGTTACAAATATAGGTAACAGGAAAATGCTACTGAAGGTACTGCGTGTATCAACTGTACACTTTAGAAGGTACTGCGTGTATCATGCGCTAGCTAATGAATAGTGAGGTTGGACAATGACTCCACTCGGATTTTCTATTTTAGTCCAGGCGTTACCAAGAAAGGAGCTTGAGAGCTTGAAATTGGATTGATTTGGTCGTCTTTCTTGGTTTGATGGATTTACCAAGTTGAAATAATTATTGGCTTTACCCAGAAAGGAGCTTGTTAGACAAAGGATGGTTTTGATTTTGTCTTGTGCAGTTTAAATTTGGGCATCGAGTTTGAGATAGTTATTTAATAGACTAGTTCCCAAGAGGGCACGAAGTTGCCAATTTCGAGTCATCTTTTTAACCCAGCATTGGTAGTTGGAAAAGGTTGAATATCTGTCTCTATGATACAAGTGGGAGTGAAAGATTATATATGTATGATGAAATATTCATTTTTGCAGAAATAGGCCTACTTGGACATGAACCCGAAGGAGTGAAATTAATACAACATAAGCTTAAACTCTATTGAGATAGCTCATGTAGTTTGCATTCGTATAAGCATGAGCATTACAACAGTTTCAAATGTTGTCCCCAACCAACCACTTCTTGTTATTGTTTCGCAACTAGCGTTTTGCTTATACTGACAACAAATAAAGCAAAAACGATAAGCATTACATGTTATTGTCTCTATATTGATTCATAGTGGCATGGTCAATAATGAAATGGGACGACTCGTAGAGGTTTAGCCTTTTGTAAGGTGATACCAAACTTTTCCTCCATATCCAAGACCTCTTGTGTCGAGCCGTCTTCTAGTTTCCAATCAAATGAGTTTAAAAGCGAACCTAACACCACCGGAATTACTCTTATTGCCATCGACAACCCTGGACAAATTCTCCTACCGGAACCGAAAGGAATAAACTCAAAATTCCGTCCTTGAAAATCTATTTCAGAATTCAAAAACCTTTCCGGCATGAATGAAGTCGGGTTTACTCATAGGCTAGGGTCTCGACCCATAGCCCACACATTTACTACCACTTGTGCCCCCTTTGGAATTGTGTACCCACAAACTTCAATATCAGTCACCGGTGTGCGGGGGAGTAGCAAGGGAGCAGGCGGGTGCTTTCTCATGGTCTCTCTCACTATCGCTTGCAAGTAAGGCAATTGTGCAAGATCAGTTTCTTTTATGGGTTTACTTTTGCCTATTGTTCGTTTGAGCTCGGTTTTGACTTTCTTTAGTGGCTTTGGGTTATGCAGTAGCTCTGTCATTGCCCACTCAACCGTACTTGAAGTTGTGTCTGTTCCGGCTACAAATAGGTCCTATTCACAAAATGAAGAAGAATTCGTGTGCATATTAAGGTTACAAAAATATAAGTGATAATATTATGTTAAATGTACCGTTAGTAGTCGTCCAATTTGTGGTTTATCAATCTCCTTACAGCCTTCGTGTAGATTAAGGACATCTAGCACATCATCATCACCGATCCTCCCGTTTTTTCTTAACTATTCTCTTTCATCAATCATATTTTCAAATATCTTCAACATCTTCCCTAATAAATTCGCCGCTTTAAGACTTATTCCTTGTGGATCAAACTTTGCAACAATGGGGAAGAAATCTGCCAAGTTTGGCTTGCCCGCCTGTGCCATAAGATTCCAAACTACGTCTTGGAACTCTTTGGAAGAGTCCTGACTCAGATCGGCCAAATCCACCGAAAATATTGTATTCGACCATAAATTTAATGAGGTTGTAAAAGCCGCTTGGTCTATATCTATAGCCACACTTTCCCTATAACATTTAGTAGCATAAGTTATAAGGTCGTGCACCTTCTGGTTACGCAGATGTTGGCTACTGTTGAGTTTGTCTGTCGAGAAAATGGCGGAGTTCTTGATTTTTCGCAAGCTTCGCCATTTATGAGATGCATAGCTAAATTTAGCAACTCCATGGTTGTAATCAATAGACTATGGGAGTACTAAGAAGTGATTTATCCCTTTATAGATCCTAACCAGAGAAAATATAATAAATTTACTCTTCTTTTCTATTTGACCGAAATTTGGGCAATGGACCACTGCTACGAGATGTATCAACATGGATTTTGGACAGAAATAAAATTGTCTTTTCTAACAAAGGGAAAAGTTTGATAATTGCTTCTTGACCGTTTTAGTCGTTTGGGCCATGGAAAATAGAAAAACCGCTTTTAAATGAGAACTGAAAAACATAACCATCATTAGGGATGGCAGAAAAATCCCTGTGTATGTGAATCCGAACTCACCCAACCCGATTGGATTGGGTAAAAGTGTAGGTTTCAACGGGTCGGATCGGGTGAGGGTGCAGATTAGGAATTTTAATGCAGGCAGGGGTGGAAATTAGCCCGACCCAACGGGTTTAGGATAAGTCGAGTTTCGGGTACCTTCGGGCAAGAAATTTTTTGGGTCAAGTAGGGTGAACTTCGGATGTTGGGTTGGGTGGGATTTACCCTATTATACTAAAAATACATTATATTAATATAAATGATATTAAATTTTTCTACAAATATTTGTCTATATTTTTCTCTGTGTCTCTTATTACTTTATATCATTGTACTTGTTAATCTCATGAATATCCCAATTTTCTACCTTTTAGAGCTTTTGACCAATTATATATAATGTATAATTTTCATTCTTCTATTTAAATACCTCATTTTCATTACAAATTACCATACTCAATTAAAAAAACTAAGTCTTAGAAAGCTTACAACACTGTTTTATATATGCAAAACATACATATACACTACAAAAAATTAAAATTTATATAAATATATATCTACTACATTCTACATATTGATATACATAATTAACTAATACACTTAAATATATATATATTTTATGGGTTCGGGTCGGGCCAAATTTTGGGTTTGATATACGGGTATAAAGATGAAGCCCGTATACACTTAAATATATATATTTATGTTTTATATTATTTTCTATACCTTTTTATATTTAAAAATAAAAAATAGTTGTAAAATTTAAAATTTAATATATATTAAACTATTTATATATTCCTCTTATATTTAATTTATATTTATTATCATAATTAGTTTCTACTACTAAATCTGTAAATTTGATATTGTATAATTAATATAATAATATATTTTTTTCAATAACATACTATAAATCCTATTCTTATTCTTCTTATTTGCTTTCTTCTTATCTTCAACTTTTGAAGGGCAATCGGCCATAATATGACTCGACTTCTTGCAATTATTGCAATGATGCTATTCTTCCTTAAATCTTTCTTAGCCATCTTTTTGAATTTTTTGCCTATATTCTTCTTGAATTTTAGGAATTTGTTGAACTTATTTGTGAAGAGAGTCATAACATCCTCACTTGAGTCTTTGTTGCTCTATTTTTCAATTTGGCCTTTTGAGAGCAATTCTCTTTTCTTTCCTTTTTCTTGGTCTCTTATTCATGAAACTTCAAGCCTTCTAAGTTGATTACGTAAGTGGCTAGAGACCCCATCAATGAATCTAAGGTAAATGTCTCAAAGTTTTGCACGCATGAGCGCGGTGACTTTGGGGTGCCAACTCCTTGGGAAACTTCTGAAAACCTTCATGCACATTTCTTTATTTTTGTATTATTTATCAAGACACTCGAGAGTATTAATAATCTTAAAAAATCTCTCATGCATTTGAGGAATAGTCTCATTATCAAACATATAAAACATCTCGTATTAATGCACAAATATGTTTAATTTTGACTCCTTTACAAGTTTAATCCCTTTATGCATGATCTCAAATCCATCCCAAATTTCCTTAGCCATTTTGTAAGAATAAATTTTATTGAACTCATTTTGAGAAAAAGAACAAATAATTGAATTCATGACCTTAGAATTTTGGGATTAGGCTTTGAGTTATTGCTCATTCATGAGCTCTAAATCATCAATAGAAATACCATCCTTTTTGGGAAAATCATATCCTTTTTTAATTATCTTCCATTCCTACATATCTTTGGCACACATAAAAATTTACATCTTTTTCCAATAAGCATAATTTAAGTCATCAAAGAGTAGGGGTTTGGAAGTAAAAGCACCCTATTGCATAAAAGTAAGGATTGTGTTTGTCATGGATCTTTTCTCTAAAATGGTTTAAATTTTTAATCAAAAAATAGAGATTTACTATGATACCACTTGTTGGATCTTAAACAAACATAGCGAGAGGGAGTGAATTGTATTCTTTAAAAAATTTAAATATAAAGATTGAATCTTTTTAAGATACAAGACTTAATAATTAAGTAGTTAATGAATCTATATGAATTAGCCACTAAATATAATGAACTATCTAATTGATAAGAGTTTGAGGGAAACAAAGTGCAAACTTGGTTTTTATAGTGATTCGGCCAAATATTATATTTATCCCCTACGTTCACTCTCCCAAGACACTGCTTGAGGTTCCGTTATCACCAACGAAATGATTACAAGTCACAATTAGCTTCTTGGGTGCTAATCACTCCTCTTGAGACACCATTTCAAGTCTTGAAGCAAACCATTACACGGTATTAGAACTTGGAAAGTGGAAAGATTACAAATAGTGTATCCACATAAGTTATGTAAATGAATTGAGTATGGATCACATTATTACAAAGTCTAATAATTATAAGAATCAATAATTTGAGAGTGAGTAGCTTTGATTAGGTCTTTATTGCTTCAAAATTGCTCTAAAATGGGAAGTAGGTTTTTGAGCTTTTTTGAATATTTGATCTTTGCTTGTATGAATTAGGAGAAGATAGCCTTGTGATTCTTGATGAAAATCCTCTGATTTGAACTCCCTTTCATAAGTCTTGAGAATAAACTATCCATTCATAGCCATTAGAGATGGAATTAGACACAATTACACTTAATCAAATATAATTGTTACAATTAAAACTGTAGTAGGTACCGGTACTTAGAATTATAGTACCGGTACTTGATTGGGTGCCGGTACAGGGACCTGGGTACCATTATTTAGTGGCTTAAAATTCATTTGATCTCTTTGAAAGCTGTCACTCAGCCTAAATGTTTTTACAATATTCGATTGCGGACGAAGGAGAGTATTGTTAAACACTTTGGAGGGAGTCGATGTCATTTTTATAGGGGATAGTCATACTCTTTCTCCTTATAATCGTTGTTGTGCTAGGACTAGCCTATCTTCCATGTTGGCTAGCCTTTCTTTTTCTGATGAAGTGCATTCGGGGGAGAAGTTTTCCCTTATCATTTTTATTTCTCTTATGTGTTTTCAGAGGATCTTTGTAAACTTCTACCTTTGTGCTAGGTCGAGTTTAAGATTGTTCTAATTCTCAGTATAAAACCTATTTCGATAGCCCTATACCATTTGTCACTAAGGAAATTAGAAGAGTTGCGGAAGCAGATTATTGATTTTAAGAAAAAGAGATTTATTAGGCTGAGTTCATTGCTTTAGGGCACTCTAACATTATTTGTACCAAATAAGGATGGGTCAATGTGGATG